>CM021107.1:18325669-18415877 GCA_007115665.2 Sequoiadendron giganteum | reverse complement strand
CTCTTTTGGGGAACCCATTGAAGGCTCAAATTAGAGGTGGAATTGGGCACACACTTGGTGGATTAGCCACTAGTGTTATACCTACACATGTAGAGGGAGATGTAAGTGATTCCATTTGGGTTGAACATACATCATCCACAATGGAGGAACATTTGTCAAGATTATATGAATATTTTTGTCTTAGAGAGTTGTCTATAAAGACTAAGAGATTTCCTAACAATAAGATCCTACAATTTGATAATGTTTGGTTTGTCATGGATACCACGCCATGGAGTTGGATAGAAGCAAAAATCATATCAGCTAAGGAGGTGAGGGTATGGATCAGTTTTGTGATAGCTATGGTAGCTAGAAGAGCACATAAATTTTAGTTGGGTACACCTCTTAGACCAACACTCATAGGGGAGCATCCAAATTTGTGAAAACTTGATGGGAGGTTAGTTTTTAAGAACAATGTTGAAATTTCATATCATGCACATGAGTTGGGTCATTAGATCGATGAGACACCTCAGTTGGTGAGTCAAATGAAGTCTCAATTTAGTTTCATGAGAGAAGAGATTGCATATATCCTATCGGGCATCAAGAGCTGATATTGGCACAAGTAATCTCAACTCAAATTTGAAGAATTCCCTTTGTTTTTTTGTCTCCTCGGATAGACATCATGTTGTCCTAGTTTCCTAACCTAATTTCTTCAAGAAAAGGACCGAGTTAATCATTATGGACAACGGTTCTCTAATCAGTACAGTTGGCAGCAGTATGACAACTCATGGGGGAAGTTTCCAATATGGCACAAACCTTGGGAAAGGTAAGGCACATCTTATAGAGGACATATCTGATGATGAGGAGATCCCTAATACAGATTCAAAGAGTGAGGAAGAGTATGATCATGAACATCCAACACTAGAACTAGTAAATGATGGTAACAAAAGTTCTAGGATTTCTTATCTTTTAGGAGCTCCAAGGTACAATCCATTTATCTTTGAAGGAAAATTTTTTGGTTGCAAAGTTTTGGCACTATTTGATAGTGGAGCTACATATAACTACATTGATGAAGATTTGGAAAAGAAAAGAGGTTTGTATTGTGATTATTTTGAGGGCTTTAATGTGACTTTAGCAGGTGGACTTACTATTCTTTGCAAGAAGAAAGTGAGTAAGCTTAGCATTATCTTTGGTGAGTATATTCTTTGTGATGACTTTTATGTACTTGATTTGAAGGACAATGAAATTATACTTGGTATGCAATGGCTTCATTCTTTTAAAATGGTCATCCAAAATTTACAAGAAATGGAGTTGAGTTTCATACATTATGGGAAACACATTATTATGAAATCTCTCAAATATACTTTGAATCATCAAATAGCAGTCAAATCAATGATAGCTTTGGGTCATTATTGGCTTCATGAAGGCATACCTTATGCATATGAAGAGAATTGTACTGAACCAACACATGATAGTAAGCATTTGAATGTTGAAATGGATGACAAGTTTATGGATTGGCATGACATTATACCTGATTTATTTGAGGATAGCAGTCCTATAGTTTTGCATTCTCATGAGATAGACATGCTAACACCTTTGGATGACTGTTACTAGTGGTCTACTAATGATGGCATACAAAATTGGAGTGTTGGATATGGTGATTTTTTTCAAAAATAGGGCACTACACAATCTGATTTTGTATATCAAACCTTTGAAGGCATGGAAAAGACACAAGAGAAGTGTAACATTTGGCTAGAGAGAGCAAGGAAAGCTAAGATAATTGTTGGTCAAGCAAAACAGTATCTAGAGTAGGTAAAAATAATGAGGCAATCAACTTTGTTTGATCATCATGGGTCAACCATTGATGACATGCATGCATGTGGTAATGAAGATGGAGGTACTTCAGATTTGCAAGGAACATTGGTTCCCTTTGATAGGTTGGGTCAAACCATTAGGTTAACACAATTTTGCATTGATGAGGATTCCTTATGGGAGTGTGTGGATTGTCTAATAGACTATTCGCCATGGTTTGATAGTAAATCTTCATTGTTGGGGTTCAATTTAGGCACAACAGTATTTAGAACAGTTTATAATGATGGAAATCACTATGTCCTTCTTGAAGATAGGTCCAGTAATGGTTTTACATCCTCATACACCTTGGATGACACTTATAGTGGATCAGGCACTCATGAGTCACCTTTGGTTAGTGATGAAGGCATCTGCATTACATCTATGGAGTTGTCACCTATTCCCTATGATATGACAATATGATGGTAGTGTAATCTTCATGGATTCTCTATTGGTAAGTGGCTATCTTGTTTGGTTTTCCATTTCACTTTCAAATTTAGCATAGTTTATAACAACCATTAAGTTGCATGGAAGTCTTGGGAGACATGTCTTCTTGATGGATATTGCTTATGAGATGAATTATCTACTTATACGTGGGTATGATGACACCATTGACATTGATCTTAATGATGGTTTGAGTTATCACAATAGTGTTTTGTGGCCTTATGGATTGCTTTATATGCATATAAGAGTTCAATTTCACATCTTCTTATTGGTCTACCATAATGGATGGGAGTTTCAAGGTGACTTCGTGAGAGATTTCAGTTGCATCTCTTACAGCAACTTGGATAGATTGGTTTGGGATCCAGGTATTGACTAGTTGGGTGTATTATTTCACATGGATTACATTATGTTGCTTCGCGGATTATGGTGTATTGGCATTACAATCAAAGTGGAGCAGTGGGTTGTATGGCGATTACTTGAGGGCAAGCAATCCCGAGAAGGGAGGACTGTAATGTCCCCATTCTCAAAGTAATATCTTAGAGAGAAGAACTAGCTCATTCACCATTCTCGTGAGCTAGTCAACTTGGTGCGGGAATGATATCTGGCCATGAGAAGCATAATTTTGGTGAGTTATTTTTGAAGTTTAAAAAAAAAAGGTATTATCCTTAATGGAAAATAAAATATAGTGTTGATTATATTTTATTAGTATTTCATGATCCACTTGCCAAGTCAAAGCAACTTTTGAGAAATATAGAAGGGAAGTTTAAAACAAATAAAATATTATTTTTCTTCCTTAAATGGCCAAAAAGAATCAAATTTGATCATGAGTTGGTCGACCCACATAAGATCAAATTTTATTTGCTTCTAGAAGTCAATTATCTCTCCTAGGTCAGTTTAGAGACTTAATGAGGAAGGTAACTAATATTGATATTTTAAGATCAAATCTGATCTTCTCTATGGTGGTTTAAGAAGGCATCTAATATTTTAATATTCAAGACCAAATCAGATTCTTTTCTAAGTCAGCTTGGTCAAGGGCGGTCTAGCGCCTTAATGGAGAAGGCATTGAATATTTTAACAAGATAAAATCAGATCTTTTAGATAAGGGTGGCTTAGATTCCTTAGTAAAGAAGGCATTGAATATTTTAATAAGATAAAATCAAATCTTTGGGTAAGGGTGGCTTAGATGCCTTAGTAAAGAAGGCATTGAATATTTTAATAAGATAAAATCAGATCCTTTGGATAAGGGCGGTTTAGATGCCTTAGTGATGAAATTGAATATTTTAATAATAAAAATTAGATTCTCCTTCTATGGTGGTTTGGACTAGGAGCCTTATTTAAGAAGGCATTGAGAGTTGTGAGAGCATTATGTTCCATTGATATTTTTAAAAATGTTGTGAAGAGAAGTCTTCTCTTGGATGGAAGTGAATTTCAATCGATTCAAGGTGGTGTTCCCTAGAAATATCAGTGGTTTGGTGATGACCCCATTCCACCATAAGAGGTGAATTCACATGGAGTTCATCATAGAACATAATTGACGAGCTTATGTGGAGTTGGACTTGAAAGATAAGGGTTTGAAGAGTGGTTTATTGCAGGTCCAAGAAGAAATCAAGTAGATTGAATCATATCTTGTCTTCAAGGAACAAATCGCCCCTTTTAGCATATTGTGGTTTCATCTTTGAAGAGTTTTGCATTGTGGGTTGGCTAGAAACCCATATCAGGTTTTCAAAAGTTGTTGGTAATCACGTTTCAGACTTGATATCATACATGTTTCAACCTTTTTCAAGCATTGGAGGTAAGTTGGGCTAAATCATTACCTTTCTAAGCTAGACAATTCCATGTTTTGAGCTCTTCTTGCAATATTTGACAAGTTTCAAAAAATTGGGTCATCTTTAGTCAAGAACAGATTGCATACCAGTTCTTACAGAGTTTTTATCAGTCATATCAGACTACCAATAGTGTTGCTACAACCTTATTTTAGTCAAGGATTGAAGGGTAGTTCATCAAGACTACCTAGGGTTTCATTCTTCAATCATTTGGCAAGGGTTTGATATGTATTTTGGCAATTTTTTATCTTGTATGAGATCTGATTTTCTAAATCATATAATCTGATTGTAATCTACAATCATCATCTATTTGTAATCAGATTGGTCATTCAATAAAAATTCATCATCATTTTCTGGGTATGTCATTCTCAAGCTTTGGTTGATTTGATTATAACTTCATCATTTGGTATTCTTCTTCATGTTATATTTGAATCTTTTATCTACATCAAAATATTAAGCTAGCAAGAGAAAAAAAATTGGTTGAGATAAGGTAGGATTCTTACATAGCTAAAAAGGGCTAAGTAGAGAGGATGCCAAATCTTTGAGGTTAAAATGGAGGAGATAGAAGAACTCAGAGATAATAAAGAATTCATCAAGTTCAAGATGATTTTCTATTCTATGAATCTCAGAAACTTGTGGGAGAAGGAGATAGAGAATCTATGGGTAAGAAGAGTGCAGACTTAGATAAATACCCATTCCTCATAAATTTTGAGGATGTGTTCCTAGACTAATTTCTTGGGTTACCTCCAAAGAGAGCTTTCAATTTCTCCATTGATATCATACCAAGGTCATAGCCAATATCTAAAGCTCCTTATCAGATGACTATCACAAAATTGATGGAATTGAAAGTGCAGTTGCAAGATCTATTAGAAAAAGGGTTAATAAGACCTAGTGTCTTGTTGTGGGGAGCATCAATGATTTTCATTAAGAAGGATGGCACACTATGGTTTTGCATTGATTACCAAATGCTCAATAAAGCCACAATCAAGAACAAGTACCCATTGCCACACATAGATGATCTTTTCGATTAAATGTGAGGGGCAACAATTTTCTCCAAGATCAACTTGTGATCTGGGTACCATCAACTAAGACTCAAGGATAAGGACATCCATAAAACAACTTTTTGAACTAGGTATAGGCATTATGAGTTCACAATCTTACCATTTGGACTAATGAATGCACTTGTTGCATTCATGAACTTGATGAGCAATGTGTTTAGAGATTGTTTGGACAAATTTGTATTTATCTTCCTCGATGACATATTAATATATTCTAAAAATAAGGAAGAGCATTATGAGCATTTATAATTTGTCCTTCAGTAATTAAGGGAGCACAAATTATATGAGAAGCTATAAAATCTCTCATTCTTCTAGATGGAATTACACTATTTAGGGCATATAATCTTAGCAGAGGGAATTGCAATGGATCTTGCAAAGATAAAGGTTGTCTTAGAGTGGCCAACACCAAAAAATATGCAAGAAGTTTGTAGTTTCATGGGTCTAGCAGGTTATTATAGGAAGTTTGTAGCTAACTTCTCAAGAATTGCATGTATCATTACCTTTGTTCAAAGAAAAGGTAAGAGGTTTGAATGGTCAAGAAAATGTTAGAAGGCATTTGACCTATTGAAAGAGAAGTTAACTATGATATCGATCTTAAAAGTGCTCAATCTAGAGGGGCAATTTTTAGTCACTACTGGTGACTCAAAAGAGGGATTAGGAGGTGTACTCATGCAGGATGGGTAATTGCCTACAAGTCCAGAAAACTGAAAAACTATGAACAAAATTATACACTGCATGACCTTGAGCTTGTCGCGATTGTGCATGCACTATAGATGTGACGTCATTATTTATTGGGGAAACCTTTTGAGTTGAGGTCCGACCACTAGGGTCTTAAGTACTTGTTTACTCAACCTCACCTAAATGCTTAGCAAAGAAGATGGCTAGAGCTAATATCAGACTATGGCTTTGAGATCAACTACATTAAGGGCAAGGAAAATCAAGTCGTAGATGCCCTAAGCAGAAGGAGACATATCTCCTCAATGATCTCGATGCAAATTGATTTCAAAAGCCAAGTATTGAAATAGTCTAGAGAGGACAAATATTATGAACAAGTTAAGCAAGCCCTAATAGACAACCCCTGAGATCCAAAGTATGATGAATTTCACTTTGAGTTAGATGGGTTATTGAGGTTTAGTTAAATAATGTACGTTTTGAACTTAGGAGAGTTAAGGAAAACAATATGGAAATAGGTTCATACCACACCCTACTTGATGAGTCTGTTTAATATTTCATTTCCTAAAAATTTTATGCATGCTTTTAGACATTATCAGACAATCCTTTTAGACATATTCCTATGATAAGTTATCTTTTTATGCTTATTATACAACCTTGGACCTAAATTATAGTCATGGAAATATAGTTATGATATAGTGGCATTGCATGATTTATATGTGAGTGTGTATGAAATATGGTTGGAATTCTATGTTTAATCATGGTAGTTAGCTTTGTGTATATATTTTGTGGATTAACCTCTTGCAGCCAAGAAGACATTGTAGCCTACAAAAAAAGGAGGACTTGGACAGTGAAATAAGGGAAGTGCCAGAACAATCTGAGTGTAATAACTACCATGTGAAAACACCTAATAGAGTTATCCGTGCATCATTATGATAGTTAATAAGGTGTTGAAGAAGAAGAATTCTTTTATTGATAGGATTTTGGATAACTGATTATGTGTTCCACATGCAAATCTATTGTGCAAATTTTCAATCCCATTCAAACTCTTGTTTCTTTTCAGTTGCAGTTTGAATAATTCGATCTTAATTACATACTCTGATATCTAGGGAGTTGTAGTTAATGATTTCAGTTAAGAGTTATGTTTAGAATAAACTCCCTCGTGCTTGTATATAGCTGGTGGTTGAGTCTTTAGATAGTTAGTTGGTGAAGTATTTTGTTATTAGTTACTTCTTAGTTTTCAGTTATCATCTACATACATGTTAATTGTTTAGAAATGATTTCCTTGAATACAATCTTTGAACAATATGTTATGTGATCTTTTGGAATGCATAATGAATGAAGTTCAAGCTCATATGGATACATAGAATCTGAGATTTAGATTTTGTTTTAGTTAAGTGAAGACAACCACTTGAGTAGGCCACTCAAGGTAACGGTTCTTCACTACATTTATAGTTGTTTTACTTCTATTCACCAGTTATTTATGTTTATCATTACTTCATAAATTGCACAAAAGTTAGAATATATTCTCATATTTTGATTATCAGTAATGATTGTTCATGTGCATGAATGCACTCAATAGACTTGTAGTATTTTGGAGGATAGATTAAATTCAGTTACTAGTTTTGAATAGTTAGTTTTAGTAGTTCCCTATTAGCAGCAGTTCAACTACAGGTTATGCTATAGGCACCCGTAGCCATTAGCGCTAGTTTACTTCTTTCACTGTTATTTGTTTCAATGATTTTCTAGCAAGTAGAATACTTTTAATAGGATAACCTAGGTAACCTCAAGTCTTTGAAGGCACATATAGTGTAGCACCATCACAAGTTAAAATACCTTGGTTGACAATTTAATGAAGTCTTTACAATGTTGAGTGGATTGTTTAGCTAGTCATTCCTCTGAATTGTGTGGTTTCTACCAAGTTTACAAGACACTAGTTTAGACTCTACACTACTTAGGAAATCCTGGTGTGACAAATCTTTTGGCTGATGTTAAGCCATTATATTTCTAGAAGGGAATGAAGAGGGATGCACCAAGGTATGTGGAAAAATTTCTTAAATTCCAGAGGGTGAAAGTAGAGCATCAACACCCAACAAGATTATTAAACCCTCACAAGATTCCCGAATGGAAGTGGAAAGTTATTAGCATGGATTTTGTGTAGGGGCTTCCCATGTCTATAAATAGGCACAATGCAATTTTAGTAGTGGTGGATAGGCTCACGAAGGTAACCCATTTTATCCCTGGGAATTTGACAAATGGGGCTCCAGTCATAGCCCATAAATTTGTTCAGGAAGTATTCAGACTAAATGGTGTTCCTGAGAAGATTATCTCAGATACGGACGTGAGGATGACTTCAAGGTTTTTGCAAACCTTTTACACCTCCCTAGGAACTCAATTGAACATAAGCTCAACATATTACCCAAAGACAGGTGGTCAGATAAAAAGGGTGAAATAGCTATTTAAAGATCTTATAAGGGTGTACTGCATGGATCAACAATATAAGTGGTAGGATTATCTTCCACTTGTGGAATTTGCATACAATAATTCATATCACTCCACAATAAAAATGTCTCCATTTGAAACATTATATGGAAGAAAGTGTTGAACTCCTATAAGATAGGATAAGCTAGAAGATAGTATTAGCCTTGGTCCAAAAATGCTCTTATAAATAGAAGAATAGATTAAATTGATTAAAAAAAGGCTAGAGAAATCCAGTGATAGGCATAAAAGCTATGTTGATGCCAAGCATGTTCCTAGACATTTCTCAGTGGGAGAAAATGTCTTGTTGAGGGTTAAGCCTCAGAAGAGTGTCATTAAGTTTAGAAAGTCTTCCAAGTTAGCTCCTCGATATGTGGGACCTTTTGAGGTTCTAGAAGAAATCACCCAGGCCTTCAAAATTTCTCTACTGCTAGCTCTTGCAAGAATGCATAATGTATTTCATGTTTCGTATCCTACAAAGTATGTACCCAAAAATAATCATGTGATTTATTGGAATGCACTTTGGGTTTTGGATCCATGGGTGGTCATGTCGAGCTACTCAGGGTGCTCAAAATGTGTAGGCTTCACTTGCATAACAAAGAAGTGATTCAATACAAGGTTTAGTGGGACCAATATGTTGGGGACAATGATGAGCCCAGTTTTTGGCATGTTTTAGGCTATGTTTTTAGTATCTTTATATCTTTTATTATGTTGAGACAGACATTAAGTAGTAATTATGGAAGTAATACATAGACCTTATGCTTAATATAACAAATTTATTATGATAAATATTTCCATGGTTATTGCCTGATGTTTTATCAGTTTAATGAAAGATGTGTGCCTTGTGACTCTATGTGATAAAATGCCTTTCTTGCAACCACTACTGTTCACCTTCCTGCAACCATATGCAAAATTTTGTTGATCGAAGTCAATACCTAATGAATGTATGAATGAGATAATGGATCATTTAATGAGTTGAATGTGTTGAGTTGACCCTGTGCCGCAGGAATAGCTATTAGCTATTGCAGGTACCAAGTCTCAAGGAGAAGATTTAGCCTCCACTAGATCGCTACAAGACTGATTCAAAGCAGACCAATTCAGCAACAAGAAATGAGGAGACAACTGAGAATTTATCTGCCATGCAAGGGGAGCATTCCAGAAATCCATCAGAAGGCATCTTGATGACACACAAATCTAGGATAGTGGTGCATTTATTCTTTCAAACTGATTTGACTCAGTTCTCTCTCTTGTGTCCACTTCTTCAATGTAAAGGTCGAGATGTAATAAATGTTTCCCATTTATGTGGGAAAGGTTAGTTAGTTGTTAGGTTTTAGTTTTAAATAAATAGCTACGTTCTCCTTCAGAGAAAGAGTTGGAAGTTTACTATTGTAATAGCTTTAGTTTCAAGTAATACAGTTGCAAGTTGCAAATTGTGAGCAATGTACTTTTCAGTTTCAATTCAATAAAAGCATTTCATGGAGTTTACAGTTTAATCTATTGTGTACTTGAGACACTACCTAAGGGGGCCCACTTAGGGATGATGTCTATCTTTTCCATTTCTGCAATTAGAGTAACTGTAATTCATTTTCCTAGAACTTCAACATGATTGTTTTTGCAGCTGGTAGAATTACAGAGCTGTCAACTATTCTTGCAGTCATTAGGGACAGAGTAATTTGTACCTTCAAAATTGGGTTTAGTTTTCATTTTGAGAAGACTTAGTTAGCTAAAGTTTGTTTCCAGCAATTTCAATTCCAGCATGGTATTTTCAAGAAAGAACACATGTTTGAAATAGGTTGCTAGTGCATATACTGTGCAGGCCCATTTCAAGTCTAACGTCCCTGGGTTGACAATTAAATGATGTCCTTTAGTAGATTATAACTGCCAGTTGTGATATCTAATCCCTGAGTAGAGGAATATATGAGCCCGGTTTTTGGCATGTTTTAGGCTATGTTTTTAGTATCTTTGTATCTTTTATTATGCTGAGACAGACATTAAGTAGTAATTATGGAAGTAATACATAGACTTTATGCTTAATATAACAAATTTATTATGATAATTCTTTCCATGGTTATTGCCTGATGTTTTATCAGTTTAAATTTTTAATTTCAATTCAATAAAAGAATTTCATGGAGTTTACAGTTTAATCTGTTGTGTACTTGAGACACTACCTAAGGGGGCCCACTTAGGGACGTTGTCTATCTTTTTCATTTCTACAATTAGAGTAACTATACTTCATTTTCCTATAACTTCAGCGTGATTGTTCCTACAGCTAGATAAATTATAGAGTTGTCAACTGATCCTGCAGTCACTAGGAACAAAGTAATTATTGTCTTCAAAATCGGGTTTAGTTTTCATTTTGAGAAGACTTAGTTAGCTAAAGTTTGTTTCCAGCAATTTCAATTCCAGCATGGTATTTTCAAGAAAGAACACATGTCTGAAATAGGTTGTTAGTGCATATACTGTGCAGGCCCATTTCAAGTCTAACGTCCCTGGGTTGACAATTAAATGATGTCCTTTAGTAGATTATAACTGCCAGTTGTGATATCTAATCCCTAGGTAGAGGAATATATGTTCCTAGTTATCAACCTAATTAAGGACACTACAGACAACACCACCTAGGAGGACTACCAAGATATTAGTCAGAGATTTCCTCATCTTTTGTGTGAATTTGAAAATAGAAACTAAAACATTTTATTTTCTTGCTATATGTTATAAAACTTTATATCAACAAGGATGATGATTCTCAAGGGGGAGGACATGTTACATCCCACCCTAGATTTCTAAAACTACTTTACACTTTATGGTAATTATTGTGATGAAACATGAGACTATAAAATCTTGAAAATTACTTATTATGATATAAAAATGTAATGTTATGTTACTTTATTTAAATGGAATGTTGATGGCTATTTGATGATATGAATATGATGAAATAATATGAAATGATTATATTTTATTTAAAGAATTTTTTAATGAAAATGCAATGACATGATCATGAGGTAATGGTTTCCTGACTAACTACCTGTTGTTTTCTCAAGAGTGAAAATGCAAAAACAAATCGGACAACCTCTAGGGAGAAAGAGGGGGAGTATCACCTAGGAGAAGGGAAGGTTATGGACCCTCTAGAAATGTCATATGAGCTTAGTATTAGTTAGGTATTTGATTATTTAAATCTAAAAGAGTCTAGGGATGTCAATAGTGTACTTAGAGGTAAGTCAACCTAAGACAGTCGAGTCATGTTCTATCATTGTGTTTGTTTATGACAATTTTGGGGTTTAATAACTCTCTTGTTTAAATATATATAAGTGACTATTTATGAATATGTGTGTGTGTGTGTGTGTGAATAAGAAAAAATATGTATACATATATTTATATATGCGTATATGGATGCATATGTACATACATAGGCGAAGATATGTCTCAATATATGTACATATACATTCACATATGTATAGATAAATATATACATGCATAGGTTTATTGCAAGAGATAGTAGCACATGCATATGTATATTCATATATGTATTAAGCATTGTATTATTATTTGATGATTATCAATATTGCATTGCAAGTGGATTTTGATCATTTTGATCATCGATGAGTTCATTATAGTATGGAAAATACGCCAATGCAACGACATAACAATCAACATTGTCAACCATTGATGTGATGTTATTATTATTTTTGAATGTTAATATTTATATATTTTATGATAATTGAATTGGCTACAAAATCCATGGGTTATTGTTAGCTCGAATCTTATTAAAAAAGAGGAGCATATTATATTCATGTTTTTCTAAACTCTCTTAGAGGAGCATATCTGATTCTTGTGGCAAAAATCTTATGTTTAAAATACCGATGGAAATCATGTTTGGCCGCAGGTAAAAGACCACCAAAGGTGGCATATGTTTTACTATTATGTAATTCAAATATCACCATGAATTGAATCGTGGCAATCTCCATGTTATAATAGTACGATAACTGATTGTTTAAACTATTTCTTGAATTAACCATGTGATCAGGTGAAATCTGCGTCTAAAAATGCTAAACAAACAGAATGCAAGAGAAGCAAATAACACCTAAGACCTTAATGATTAGCCTAAGTTAACACAAATAAAGGATAGTTAAAAGATAAAAAGGACTGCTATACCTTTAACTTGTGCTCCCTTAGTTGGCCCTTGATTGGAGTTGGAGTTGTGTGCTCCTTGATGGTAAGTGTTGCTAAAAGATGGATGCGAGGATGGAAGTGATAGATGAATGTCAAGATAAGCTAAAACGAATGTGTGAATGGATGAGCTAAAATACAAGTGCTAGAATTGCAAGTATTAGGATGAAAAAATATGGCTAGAAAATTTGAGAGCATAAGGATAATCACAATGCATGTGGTCCTTTAATGCATGTAAGAGGGGGTTATTTATAGAAGAATTTGAATTCTCTAGAGGATTCAACGGTCAAGATTGAGCCACCATGGCCAAGATGGAGGGCTATGGTGAGTTGAGGACTCAAAAGTCCTCACATCTTTCCATGTGGCAGATGAAGTGGCCAAGGACATGGTGAGATGGATAAGGTACAAGGTGACATGGAAAAGGCCATGTGGTCCCAAGGTACTTGGATGGGAGAGGATTTCCCCAAAAAGGTATTCCTTGTCCCCAAGTGAGGTTGAAAGTGACAAGTGAGGACTTTTAGAAAGTCCACCCTTGTCACCATGGGGATTGGAGATAGCCTTGGAGAAATAAAAGTGAATTTTTAATTCACTTTTTGGAAGAGACCAATGGGTAAGACAAGATTCCCTCTAAAAGGGGTCCTTGTTCCATGGGTACGATGTGACCTTTGAGAGGTCATGGGGAAGATAATGCATAGGGGGAATAAGTGTGAATTTTTAATTCACATGGGGAAGAGGTCTACCCAAAAAAGGTAAGTACCAAGAAAGGTTGACTTAAGGACATGCTAGAAAGGGTAAGTGATTAGGATTAGGATTGTGCAAATAGGTGATTAGGCTAATTAATGATGATTAGAGGCAAGTGGATAAATATGGAGGATGTGACATTAATCATAATTAAGGATATGCACATCTTAATGAAGGATTAATTAGATTAACCCAGATTAGTGAAAGGGTTATGGAGGATGGGACAATGAGAGAGAAAGAATGAATTAAAAATTGAAAAGGATAATTGACTAAATTAAATAAATTGATTGATTTATTGAATTTAGAGAGGAAATGGGCTAATGGTAAAGTATTTAATTAAATACTTTTGGGAACCTTAGGGAAAGGGGATAATATTAATTAAATTTATCATTTAATTAATATAGATGGATTAGACGAATAAATGATGGAATTATGACCATATGGAAGTGGTCAAATTTAGGTGTCTACAAACCCTATCATGATAATCTTAGGAGGAATATTTTTGGATATCTTCAACAACTATTTATGTAACCGCCTTGGCTGGGAGTGGTCGAAGGATAAAGTAATCAAGTTGCTCAATCTAAAGGGATTTTTAGATGCTAAAACTAAAGTAAAAGGCATATGTCAATACCTATCGATTAAAAAATCTGAGAGAGTGCATTTTTTAATAGAGTTTTTGGTCTGATATAAAAGATGAGGAAGAACCTATGGTATGAAAACCATCATCTACGTAGCATTTTGTAGCAGCAGTGAAAAGAAATAAGATAGTCATTTTTCTGAGGGAGAACAAGAACAAGAACAAAAAACCAAATTGAGGTTAGAGTGTAAGCTTCGAAGGAGGTTCATAATACTATTCCTACGCATATTGAAAGAGAACCAAACTGTTGAAGCTTAGCATTATAGTGCAATAATAGCTCATTGAGTAGACTGTTGGTTACTTACAACTTGCTAAGCCAGTAAGTAGGCATGAAGCTTTCCCTTTATTTTCCCATGTTCTCTTCTAGTTCAAGAAATATTGCGAAAGGTTAACTTAAACTAGTTATGGACTAAAATAGTTGCATTCTTTCTCTTGCAAAATTCTTTTTTGGTTCTTTAAATTCACCATACTGAAGTAGTTCATTTTTGTGGGATTATTTGAATAGATTGATTGTTTTAAGCTAGATAGGAGCTTTCATATCTAGAAATCCTTCATGCAAATATTTGACTTGACTGAATTAAGAATGTAACCACCTTTGAATGTGAAACTCTCTTTAATTATTTTCTTGTCAGCTAAGAGCCTCAGTTGTATGAAAATGATTGCAAATAGAGTTTTGAAATAAAGACAATATTGTAATATGCTAAAACATTGTTCCTTAAGGGTTTTAAATTGAGTTTTGTAAGGCTATGAGTAAAGAAATGGGAAAAGAGCCTTAAGCTTAGCTTAAGGCTAGTTGTACTAAGAATAAGTTTTGTTAAAGAATGGATTTTCTCATTTCCTCTTTGGACTTTTTTTATAGATTGTGAGGGTTTCTTGTAATGAAGACCTTACCCCTTTTCTCTTGAATAGTTAACCCTTCTAGGGTTTTACACTAAATGGAAAACCACCCATAAGGGAGTTTTATGTGTTTGAAGTCTCTATTTTACTTTGTGACTAGTTGGGTCAAGTTAATTACTAGTGTTGACAAGAGAATGTCAAGAAACTAAGAGATTAGATACTCTCTTGTACTAGACTTTATACCTTAAACTAGTGGTAGTTGCCAAGACCTAGTAGTTACGTCAAGTAATACAAGGGTTTGAGTAAAAGTTTAAGACTATACCAATTCAGTAGAGTTATGACTAGAAAGTTAGGGTGTGTTGTGTAATAGTTCCTTGTTATTATTCAATGGGTTGAGTAATTAGTTCAAGTTAACCCTAGGTCATAAATGTTACTCCAAGTCGAGTAGGGTGGGTGAACAAACGACTTCGCTCTTTAGAAGTGATTGTATTTACAATACAAATACTTTGGCCAAAGTGAGTGCAGTTGTCTCTACATGCACTTTTCGGTTCACTATGATCCAGATTGCTTAACTAATCAGAGTGGTCTTGCATAGTTGGAAGATATCCATAGTTGTAGAATGGTATTGGTTAAGTAGGGCACAACACTAGAGCTCAGATGACAGAACTAAGAGGGTTATTAACTAAACCCTTCATTAAAGGGTAGGGCCACTTCCAATTAGGAAGGTGTGCAGAGGATTGCAGGTTTGTGGTTGGAGGTAAAGCACCTAGGTGATGCTCTCCCTCTTTCAAATGACATGTCGAGTCTTGGAAGATAAAAAATATCCAGATATGAGATCTTTGACCTTGTTTCTCTATGTTCTTGTTTTATCTTATGAAATCATTTATATTGAAATGTAAAAGTAAAAGATGTTTACTCTTTTTAGTTTTGAAAGCATGATTATATATTATGATATATCTTTGTGAAATCAGTTATGTAGTTGCTTATCCCATTTTGAAAGAAAAAATCTATACCTCATTTACCTATGATGTTAGTTGTTAACGGCTTGGTAAATAATTCATGGTAACTTTTTTGTAAGAAGGATATGGCTATTACACGGGGAGAAGAAACAAGAAGTTCCGCCTATTCAAAAAGGTATGAAAATTCTGCATGATGCAAGAATGTGATAGGGGTCCATGTGATTCAGCATGTGATAAAACTCCATATGAAATGACAATATAATAAACTCCATGTGATACAAGGATGTAATGCAATAAAAATTACCTAGGTAGTTCACTAAAATATGATATAACTCCATCTAGATGTAGTTATGAGTCTCCATATGGCATGTGATGTCATCTAAAATCTTAACATTGAAAAGCATTAGTGACAATATATAACCCATCCAATTAGTTTCCTCTAGTAGATGTGAGGAGTTAGAGAGTTGAAAATATGGATGATCCCACAATAGTGTGTCTCACTTTTTGGTCAAAGTGGGATATTGAAATTAGTATTTTTAAACAAAATTTAACTTTCTAACACCTATAGCGAGAAAATGACGTGAACTAGTGATTTTTGAGATTTTGAGTGT
Organism: Sequoiadendron giganteum; assembly: GCA_007115665.2. Taxonomy (NCBI): domain Eukaryota; kingdom Viridiplantae; phylum Streptophyta; class Pinopsida; order Cupressales; family Cupressaceae; genus Sequoiadendron; species Sequoiadendron giganteum. The sequence goes on along the minus strand of CM021107.1, from coordinate 18,399,629 downwards.
AGATTTTAAATTTTTTTTTTTTAATTAAGAAATAATTTGTGAATTTTTTTACGTAACTTTTAATAATTTTTACAGTTAACAATATTTTTAAAAAGTGACATTTATACCATACAACATAAATTTTTTGTAGAAAGAATAAAATTATAAATTTTTAAACATAGATTTGTAACACCGATATCTAGTACATAAATATTTTTTCATAATTTTTGGTTGCATAATTTTTTAATAAATTTTTGTAGTGAGATTAACTATAATTTAGACATAGATTTAAATTATACAACATATATTTTTTGTATATATCTTATTAACTTCTTCTTCTTTTGAAATAAGGACGTCAATACCTAGTGCACAAATATTTTTCAAAAAAATTATCTCTTACTATTTTTTCATGTGTGTGGAACAAAAACCTTTATAATCGTTGAAAAACTTATGCTCACTAGAAAATAGAAAATAAGTATATAAATAAAATTAAATATATTCAAGTGGAAGGAAGGGAGGGCGCCCCTCCAAGCTGGTGGAGGGAGGTGGAAGTTCTTGCCATGGAGGCAGGGATGTGGGGCTAAGAAAGGATGGAGTTGACATTCATTATGGAAAAAGGTGGTAGAAATGTTATTTTCTCTCGGTGTACGATGGTTAGTGGAGGCCAACTACGACTCCCATTTCCACGCATAGAAATAAGTGCATATCCAGCCTTCAGGATCTCCTCCTTATGGTGAGGACATCTTGCATGCTGTCGAGCGTACCATTTGCATATGGTGGTGGTGGCCTTGTGATCGATGAAATTATTTATGGGTGAATTGCTTTTGTTTTTTTTGGCCATGTTTTCCTTGCAGGTGCGAAATGGAGTATGCAAGTGGCTTCCTTCATTCGTCTTGGGAAGCGGTCTATGCAAAGTCGACGGTGGCGAAGAGCTTGAAATTTGTAATAGAGGTATCGGTGGAGGGCCTAGCAAGATTTGGAGCGGATACGTTGATATCGTTACAGTCGACTGCAAGGAAAACCTTCTTCAGGGAGATCACCGACCAAAGACTAAAGAGGATTTGACTCAATTATGATCCCTTGGTAGTGGTGGTTGTGAAAATGATACTGGGTTCAAACAATTTGGAGAGCAAGGAGTATGGGAGGGATAACCCGCAAATCTTGTCCTATTTCCTTGCTTCTCTTTTGGATAACAAGGTGCCCAAAGTAGAAGCGAAGGGGTTGTTGCTTAAAATGTTCAGAGAGGACTTGGTGGAAGGTGTGGATGAAATTCTGAGCATAGTGATCAAAGGTAAGGGTTGTCTGAGGCCTTATGATGTGGAGTGGATTCACATAGAGGACACTGTGAAGATTTACCCGTTTCTTCTAGATTTGCGTGGGCCGGGTCTTATGAGGCACCAGATGATTGTGGTGATGGCTGTAGAGTTTCTAAAAAAAAAATTGGGTTGAAGGTAGTTGGAAGTGTTGAATGGTTAATAGAATTCGAGGACTTCACAAAACTAAATGGCTTTTTGTAAGTTGGGCGACGAGCTGGGGTTTTTTTGGCTTATGGGGAAGCTAGTTTTTTTGCTTGTTCTATTGATGCATCATTTACAACTAGTAATGGCTCTGTCATTTTTGTCTGGTCGAGGTTCTTGTGTTCATGGTTGGGTGGCTTATTTATAGACTGGTATAAAATGGTGAATTTGAAGGTTGGTGGCTCTATAGTTTTTTGATGATGCAAATTTCCTACTATGCAGACGATTGTAGCTCCATTATTATAATTAATAAAATAATCATCTTATGTATCAAATATATATATTCAAAATTATACTTGTTGGAAAACTTATTGAGTGTTATGATCTTGGAAATTATCTTGTCCAATTAATTCCATTTGAAGGTCCAACTGGAGGTTTAAAACTAAAAATTCTAAGGAAATTTTGAAACATCCAAGGTGAAAGGCCATCCAAGGGCCTTCATTCGAAGGCCCTAAGATGGCCACCAAAAATTATTTATTTTTTTCATTTTAAGGACCTTTGAATGAAAGTGGCTAGGTTGACATTTTTATTTTTTAGAATAATACAATTTTTTTATTAATATGAACTCAGTGAAATTTCTCACAAGAAATACACACACACACACATTTGATTATTTGCAAGTGATATTTTGAGAAAATTTTCTAGAAAATATATTTGTAATTTTTGACTTTTTTAAAGGAGAAACATTTGATAAAGGAATTTTAGAGAAATATTTTACAAAGGAGGAAATGGGAAATAAAAGAACAAGGAAAATAAGGATATGCAGTCATGTTTTACAGAAAATAAATAAAAAATAACTAAAGAAAGGGCACGTAGATATTTTAAAAAAAAGAAGTATGCATTTTTTTTTAATTTGTATAAAAATGTTTCAAAATTATATGAATTGTATTTATCCCTATTTCCTCAGGGTTTAAATATGGTTTATAATTTTAGATTTAATTTTAACAAAAATTGGATTTCTACATATTTTGTATTCATATAAATTTAAATTTCTACATAGATTCCAAATAAATTCTTTAAGTTAATTCACTTCTTCCTGACTAGGGCCTGGAGATCTCTTTTCCCTACTTCCTCAACTCTAGGGTTTCAATATAGTTTCTAATTTTAGATTTAGTTTTAATAAAAGTTATACTCCTACATGTTCTACATTCATATAAATTTTAAACTCTACATAGATTCCAAATATATTCTCTAGGCTAAAGTCACTAGTTCCTCTCTAGGGTTTGTAGATATATTTCCCCTACTTTCTCAACTCTAGGGTTCTAATATAGTTTATAATTTTAGATTTAATTTTAATACTTAAAATAGATTCCTTCATGTTCTACATCCATCTGAATTTCAAAAATATTACATAGATTCTAAATAAATACTCTAGGTTACATGAAGACTAGATTCACTAGTTCATCTCTAGGGTTTGTATCTCTTTTCCTTACTTCCTCAACTCTAAGGTTTTAATATAATTTTTAGATTTAACTTTAATTTGAATATGAGGATGATATTCCTACATTTTCTACATTCATCTAATTTTTTTAAAAATTATATATATTCCAAATAATTTGTCTAGATTAAATTCACTAGATTCTTTATTTTCTCTCTAATGTTTGTATATATTTTCCCTTCCTCCTCAACTCTAGGGTTTGAGTATATTTTCTAATTTTAATTTTAATATTTAAATTAGACTCCTATATTTTCTACATTCATCTAAATTTATAAACCTATCAACCAAGACAAAGAAATATTCATACAGTTTTCTTGACATATGTAAATCACCTACAAAATCTATCACTATATTTTCACATGGAAGTGTTTGGATTTGAATTAGTTGATATAGTTCTAATGTTTTATTGCTTGGATTAATAATATTTCACCTCTTACAATGTCAAACATAATTAGTATCATCACTTTGTATATATGGCTAATTAATATAATACTACAAATTAGATATGATTCAATGCCCCAAAGTCCCCATCCATCTTAAGGGTACATTTAATAAGACTAATCATCTTTTGAAAAAATTTACATGAAGATTAGTCTTATGAATAAATTCATCTTTCTTACCTTCTTTAATCTACTAATATGACTCTCCAAAATCCTCTTTATAGACATAATCCCTCACATATACTTAACTTACTTAACTTTCAAAGGGTTAAAGAAGAGAAAATTTACTAACTACCAACCAAAATTTATCAGTCTTGAAAAAAATCAATAAGATTATTAATTTTATTTTTTTTAATATTTTATGAATAAGTGTAATATCACTTTTCCTTTTAAAGTAGTTTTAAGTATTAGTAGTGGATTTAATAGATTAAATATTAGAGTTAAGATAATTTATAAGATGTCATGTCGCTAAAATGATGTGTAAACTAAAATATGTAATAATTAGACAAGGATTCTAAAGTAAATAATTAACATAGTAAATTGAATAACATGTCCATATAATTCACTCAAGTTAACATCAAAATAATAATATTCTAATATCCTTTAATATTAATGGACTTTAATACTTATTTGAATAACAGTACTTGGAAAAACCATTCTCACCCTAGGAAGATGTCGGTGGTATTAGCTCTTGCTATGGAGCAATTTAGGAGGAAATATTTCCTTTCAAAATATAGTACACAATTGCACTCTACAAAAGTGTTGGTTCAAGAGAACAATGCTAAACACGAGTGCAAATACCCAAGCCCTAGCCAAGATAGTCCTGAGTGTACTCTAAACCTTGGGTTGGACACACTTTGTGTGCCCCCTTGCCCAATGCCCATAGCTCACCAAACCAATTTCTTCTTCCTTGAATGTTCTCCATCATTTCCAAGTCTCACATATATACTTTATATAAGCCTTAAGGGGTGGTTTCTAAACCATCACAGGCTTTCCAAAAAAATTCCTTTTAATAATTATTTAAATAAATAATTATTCCTCTACCTTTTAAAAGAGATTTTATGTATATTCTTTATTAATCTCTCTTTTAACCAAAGGATCATAATATCCTTTATTTTTTTTATCTCCCTTTTAATTCTAAAGGGTCATTTTGTAATTTCTCTTCTCTTAGGGAAAAATTCATAATATGTATTCCCTTGTAAATTAGTCGTTGTCCTTAGTAGCATGAGATGCATCTGCATCACAACTCCAAAACACACATAATCAATAATTGAAAAAATTGGCATTGAATATATTTATTCTTCATAATATTTCTATAAAAAAAATCATCTATATAATTTTCTTATTTTAATTCATGGTCTCTCTCTCTATAATTTAAATTAACAATTAATTTCAAGACAATCATTTTTTCCAATCAAAATTATGACAAGAACTATAGATACATACATATCAAGAATTTACAATCAAAAAAACTAATGCTATTTTATATGTTTAATCACATATATTTCAACTTTATCAAATTCCTCTCATCTAACCTATTTTATTTAATATAGATATGTTTTAATTACTTACATGAATCTTCAGCACTAAATTTACAAAATTATTATCATGTGTTGTCATAACATTTTCCTAGTGAATGTTATGCATATCCCATACTATGCAATCACTCATTGCTAAACTATATATAATTTATATATTCTAAGATGATAATCATACATTATGGACTACATGAGTATCCTATTTTCCTATATGTCAAGTATAATTAAATTGAGACAAGTTCAAAGTTACCCTAAAAAGAGTTCATATCCTTTTTTATAGAATACTTTATAAGAAACATGTACAAAGTTATTGGATTGATCAAGTCCAATAACAAAGTACAATAGAATAAAGCATGGTTATATTTCTAGGCATCTTAACATAAATATAACAATAATAAATTATTAACATGCATATAGCACTTCATAGAGAAAATTTCGAACTAATCCTTCATTTAATTTAATTAGAGTGCACCCACCTAGAATAAAATATATATTAATTAGAATGCACCCAATATCTATAGCTAACACATCCCTTACTATTTCTTAATCTTGTTGATACATCAAGGCCCATGTTCCATGGGATGAGACTCATTCAAAGATTTATTTCTTTATATCTTTCTTCATGTAAGGAGCTTCACCACTTGAAAGTTCTACAATAGTGATCCCAAGAGACCATATAGAATTCTTTTGTTGGGTTTTCCATTTTTATTCACAAATGTAGTCCAATATTTTTCAATTTGACTAGACACCATTACATACCAAAATGTGATTAGGTTTGAGATCTTTATAAATGAATTCTAACTTGTGAAGACAAGTCAAGGTCTTCACTATGTCTTTTAATATCGTTTTAACTATATAGACCCTTCAAATGGACATCATCAAATAAGAATTTTAATATATTTGGTCAATCTAATCCACATATAAGGTATAACTATACATAACCATTTTCACAACATGAAATACTAATGGGTGTTTTAAAAAATTAGAGGTGGTTTCTCCCTTTGTAAAAATTTGACATGTCCCTACCCGCTAATGGGTTTTTGGGGGCTCATCCCTTTGCCAACGTAAGGGCTTAGGTCCAATGGAGTAAACCTGAAATGGGGTGGATAAAAATCAATTTTGATGGGGTGTCGAAGGGAAACTCGAGGCCCTCGGGTGTTGGGTGTGTTGCACGAGACGCCACTGGTAATATTTTAGCAATTGAGACTAAGAAATTGGTGGAAGGGACAAAAAATGAAGCTGAGGTGTAAACTATACTTCTAGCAATGGATTTGGTAAACAAGCTCCATATGGAAAGATTGCATCTGGAAGGGGACTCGTAGGTGATTATCAATGCAATTTCCAATGGCAGAGCACAAGTCTGGAAACTTGATAAAATAGGTAATATAATCCGAACTAAGCTCAACAACTTCTGAAACTTTAAAATTTCTCTTACCTACTGTGAAGGCAATGCATTAGCAGATCAACTATCTAAAATGGTGGTGAAATTTGCCAAGAATTTTGGATCAAATGTAGCGAAGGTTTGGTAGAAGGGATAAAAGGTGGTGGCTGATGTCAACCTCATCATGAAGGGGTAGATTGGTGTAAGGTGGCATTATTACACTTGTTTTGGTATAGGGCATTAATGCAGGACGAGCTCTTTGAGACAAATTGAACCTCATCCTCACTTTCAAAGTGCACATTCTTTTTGTCTCTGCCAAATTTGCACTGGTGTACGCCAAAGGGTTGCATTTGTAGGGTAAATGGAAGAAAAATTCTCCTTCAAGGCTTTGAAACAACAAATGGCGTTTTGGGGGCTTGTTTTGGAAGAAAGGCTAAAGATTTTTTTCACCACGAGAGACCCTTTCTTTCTCATTTTGGTCTGGGCTCACCTAGGAATTGAGTTTATGGTTTCAAAGTTTCGTTTTTGCACAAATACAGATATTTCCTCCCTGTTTTATGCATGGCGCCTCCATTTCAGCTCATGGGCAGAGATGAGAAAGGTGGTGGAAAGGTGTGTTAGGACAAAGTGGCGGGTTGGGTTGGAGGAGATTTTGACTTATGTTGTGTCGGGGCGAGGTTTCGTCGCTGCTCACGGTGACTAGTTTGGTTTTCTGGGTGGGCCTCACCATTGGCACCCGTTTCTTCTGCATAGGGCTCTTGGTAATATTTCAGAGAGGAAGGCAAAGGGCCAAAAATATTGGGCGTACATTCTAGATTATGTGCATGATTGGGAATTGGTCATCGCTGCTAGGATTCCCAAAGAACAAATGAACTCGGAACTCTTCCATTTTAGGTTGGTTGGTGCATGGACGGATATGGAGGCACAATGAAGGGCAAATGGCCATGGTGGTGGGTTTCACGGGAGGGCTCATGGTGTGGTGTGAGGATGTGGTAGGGCTCATGGTTGAGGTCCTAGACATAGGTTCTAAATTGGGGTAGTTTAGTGCCCCTTGTCTTTTGTTTGCTTCTTGTGTTGGCTCTGGTTTCTTTGTGAACATGAAAATGTAAAGAATGTTGAAATTTTTTGCTTTGTGGGCGGAACAGGCAGTGCAGATTTTGATTCTTGTTTTGGACTGTGTGTTTATGCACCCGGTTGGTACCTATACATCTCGAGGTTGGGGTTGCAATTTTGTTGTCTCTACAGCTAGGTTGTGGTTGGGTTCTATTTTCAGTCATTCAATAATATGTATTTACTCAATTTTGTATTTTCACATTATAATATAATAATAAAAAATATATTTTACTGACCAAAAATAAATAAATAAAATTGACATGTCCCCATGTCTAAGGCTAAGAGAGCCAAATAAATTTTATGTCATAAAATATTATGTTATTTTAACTAATGCAAGATGATATTTTCAAAATTTTATGATGTGAAAATGATTTTAGAACTTGTAGGTAATGGGCCCACAGTGTACTTAAAATATATATATTAAAGGAAAGAGTTTGGCTTACCCACCAAATACATCATTTACATAATTAATTACTACCCAAAAAAATTACACCATAGATTTTATGAAGATGTTTTCTAAAGAAAGGAAATTAAAACACTAAAATATGATATTACAACTACTTCACACATTTTATATTAAATATGACCCATGAAATCAATCTTCTAAATTGACAATATTTAATATTAGGATGGATAGTGAATTCTTCATTTAATTTAAATTCTATTATTATTATTTTTTAAATGTCATGTTTATTTTTTTTATTCACAAAATCGAAAAGGACATATCTATTATAACAACAAACACCCACTAGGCATAGTATAGATTTAATATGATTGCACATCTATAACATAGGATCATGTTTAATCTAGAATTTACATATATAAAAGTTTGATTTGAACCCATTTATTTGATGACTCGTGAATTTAAAAGGTTTGATAAGTATATTAACTAAGATATATTCTAGGATGAGTTAGACAATAGTCATTTTCAAAGAAGAAACTAAAAAATATCCAAATATGAGTCTTTTTAATTCTATTGATTTTTCATATTTTTTTGAATGTTTGTTTACAATAATAACTATAATTTTGAATTTTACCTAACTGAATCTATAATTAATGTATTGTGGTTAAAACATCATCATTGAAGTGGTCTATTATATTAACATTTTTTATGATTATTAGATTTAAACTATGAGAAATTTCAATCCTTGTATCACTTTCTCCATATAACCTTTTAATAAACCATATTCTAGATCTATCTATAACCTAAATGTGATTTAATTCAAGACAGTGTATAGAAGATTATGAATTAAGTATGTTCTTAGGATGTGGTTCCTTCAAAAGTATACAGTGGAAGGAAAATAAGAAAATAATAATTACATAAATACAAGAAGCAAGATGAAATATTTCAATATTAATATTTTTTTGATTTACCTATATTATTTTTAATTCATTTACATCTTTTTGAAACTACAAGAAATTTTCATTCATACCATAGAATATTCATCAATATAAATTTGTTGTATGAACATGAAATGGTGGAATTGCTCAAGAAACAAATTCTCCTTGTAACATGATATGATTTATCAACCTTTTATTGATCTTGTAAGCATTGAAATGGTTAATAGCTCATTTAAGAAATGGTCTCTTTGAGATCAACAAATACTGCTTCTAATTTTTCACCACTTGCACCAAAGCATAAATCTTTTTGTCATAGGTGAAACACCCAAAGACAAAACCATGAAACATTCCAAAATAGTAACACAATCTTACATCCATGTATAATAATAACTATTGTATATCAAAGTGATTAACATCTATCTCCACCTCAAATAATTTTTTAAATTTTAAAGAAGCAACATGAGTTTATTTCTTACTTTATTGTTTAAATCCTTAAACAATTTTGGTGGATTTGAAGTGGTTGATATAATCATAGTTTACAATTACTCGACTTAATGGCATGTCACCTCTTACAATGTCAAACATAATTATCATTGTCACTTTGCACATATTGCTAAAATACCACAAACTATCTAATATTGTTTAGCAATCCCAAAGTTTTCATCCACCTTAGGGATACATGCACATCAATAAATCTCATATAACATAGTGATTAACATTTATCTCCACCTCAAATAGTGTTTTAAAGTTTAAAGAGGCAACATAAGCATATTTCTTACTTTATTATTTAAATCCTTAAATATTTTTTGTTTCATATTACCTAGCTTAATTATCTTTCTATGAATAAATTTTATTGTATGTAAAGGTGTAGCTATAATTTAGAAAATAAAACAATTGTTCTTAACTATTAAGCTACACGTATAAAGCTCCTTATTTTAACAATGCTTGTAGTTCATTAGAACAATTCATTTGGACTCTACTTTTGATGGATCAATATGAACAGATCTATTCCAAACAACATTAACAATGAAATTTTATTGGAGAGTTCAAATTTTTAACCATTCAAATGAAATTTTCTCTCTTTTAAATCAACAATACCCTCTATGTGTGCAACAAGTTCCTCGTGTATTTTTAGATAAAAATAAGAATTTCATCCAAGTATTAGGCATCACATACTATTAAAAATGAGGGTGTAGCACTTTATTCATAAGCCTCATTAAGGTTGTCAAAAACTAAATTGAATTCAAGTGGTCGAATTTGATGCTAAACCTTTACTCTCTATATCTCTAGAAAAGCTTGTTGGAATTTTATAACAAAACTCCTTCAAATCTCTTAAAATTATTAATTATGCTTAAATCATATATTTTATCATGCTACACCTAAGTGTATTCTTTCATGTATGTATGGACTTAATATTTCTATCCCACATCATAGTCACCATATCTTGGATTCAATTAGATTGTATGTTATCTAAACAATATTAGAAATACATGTTTAATTGTAAATTGATTTGAGAGTAAATGGGAAAATAATGATATACATTTAAGCTTATATAATCTAATATATAGAGAGAACGAAAAATTATTAAAATGTTAAAACTTACGGATTTTAAAAAAATGAATTTATAAATATCCATCAAATAAATATATTCTAAATTCTTCTCTCTTTCATATGTGTAGGGATTTAATATACAAAAAATGGAGTATAAGTCTAGCCTAATTTATATATTAGAGTAGAGTGTTAAGAAATAATGCATCAATGCCCAAATAATTTAATCCATTTCCTACATAACCCCATGAGAGAAAAGAATGTATACAATCTTATAGAATATAACCAAATGCATAAATCAAAATAGACAAGCCATGAGATGACACAAGATATACCCTGGGGAAACCCTCAAGAGGGAAAAAATCATCTTCTAAAAGCATCCATACTCCATCTATTATTCAACAAATAAACAATACATGCACTTATAGAGTTACCATGAATACTTCTGAAGCATTAAGTCTCTCCAATGCATCCTCCATGTGTCCAAACTTGAATCCACACATCATGCTTCACATATACACTCCATCCAACCTTAACCATTAAGCATGTGTTTGTTTTTATAGATACAAGCTCATGCAAATATAACTAAGTGGTAAGATAAAACCATATGCCACAAAACCATGTGAACAAAAAACTATTGATCCCCCATTTAATATTGGGTGCTAAGTTTTCACTTTATTAAATACTTTTCTCGAATATTAAATTATTATCTTATGTCTCTCACACGTAAATAATAACCCAATATTACAATACAACTTTACAAGTTGCCCCAAATAATTATCTAATATGGTTAAATACACCTCCTTGGTGCACCACAACTAAATAATGATTTAATTACAACATTATAATAAATTAATTTATGCAATGGTGTACAACATCAAATTCTAACATTCTCCCACTTGTATATATTGTATAGAGGTCAATCAATGAAATACATCATCATAGCCATACATGAAACCACATGAATCTCCAACATGCTCTCATGCTCCAGCAATATACCTACAATAAAACCAAAGTGACCACCAACTCAAGCAAGAACTCCACTCATCCTCCAATATGCCACCTATGGAAGAAAATAACATGCCAAGGTGAAGATGCACCCATCCAAGAACACGAGCATCAAATCCAAGTAATAACAAAAGGCTCCAAGATGATGTCAAAGGTAAAAAAACCGACATGATCAGAAATAGAATCCACAACACATGCTAATACATGCAACCATCCATACCTCCTAGGTATCAACAACATTAGTAAACTCATGCCAACATATGCAGCCTATAAGCCGCAATCAAGCTCCTTGTATCAAATATGTTAATGAAGAATATACATATCCAAGAACTCCCATCACATGGGTAATATCAAATCTGAAAATGATCAAGGTATATCAAGTCTACCAATCAATATTATATCAAGGTGTGATAAATGATCAAAACATGAAGTACCAAGAACAATCACAATGATCTACACATTCAACACAAATAGTTGCATACTCTCTCACAACATGTCACCATAATCCTCCCAAATAATATGAACATGAACCTCCAAGAAGGAACCATAGAATGAAGAGAGAACACCTGTAAATCATAACATGTCCTACCAACACCTCAAAGTGCTACACTATGTCAAGTATGATCTCCTTATAATCCCAAATGAAAATCCTCAACAACACCCATCCAATCAATCTCAAAGATTAAAAGCAACATATGAATTGAATGTAATAATTCCAACATGGATGCAAACCTCTCTAACAAGGAGGATCAAACTCAAATTATCCATTCCCAAATCAGAAAATTAACCCAATGAACATCTCCTAAAATCCTCATCAATGAATGATAACATAAATAAACTCATATGCACAAGGAGATAACAATGCTGACCATCCCTCAAAATGAATCCTCCAAAACCAACTAACCATAGCTCAAGATACATATCTATGAAAGATAAAGAAATAAAAACGCATGCTAAACAATCCTCAAATGAGTCTCCCAAAATCAATCAACATGACTCAAGATTCATTCCCGTGAGAAAGAAAATCATGAAACATAACACATATGAAAAAGAATGGGAAAATACCTTTGAGATGATAAACTGTGGAGTAGATCAAGAACGTTAATAAGAATTCTCCTCCAAGATAACCTCCATAAAATGACTCATTCCAAGAAAAATCTCCTCTATAGGCCCATCATGAACTCACATCCATATCCAAGTGAAGGCTCCCCAGTCTTCCTATTGAAACCCCCAAAGAGTAACCATCTTAATAAAATGTTTCTAATCCCAAGAGAAATCTAGCCTCACCCAAGTCTCCAAGTACACATGAGCACCTAAAACCAATCAATCCATGCTAAGCTACAAATGTAACCCCACACTATCATGAAGCTCCCAAGCAAATGACCAATGTACTCAATAACAAGAGAACCAACAAGATCAATGTCAAAGCTCCAACCATAGAATTAGGAACCCAACATGACATCATGATCTAATCATCTCCTCCTATGAGATCTTATGAAATAATGCATACATCTTGGTCTCAAGAGAACCTATATCATGTCAAACCTTTGAGCTAGCATCAAGAGTAAACCATGATGTAATTCAAAAAACACTCTAAACCAAGAATCAACATCTCCAAACACATGAAGATAACCATATCCTAACAAAAAACTTGTAAATTTGAAAGAACTCTTCTATAGCAACAATATCTAAGAGCTCCTCCAAGACATCCACAAACACTAAAGAAGATCATCCATCACCAACAATGAATCACCTGACTACCAAAAACTCCCACTAAACTATGATACTGAGCTACACATAGCATCATGAAAACCATTTCCTAAATGAAGATCATCCAAGTCCACACACTCCCAACTACAATCCCAATAGCTCTAGAGAAGTAGAACCAAGATCTCCAAGCCAAGAAGATACACCTACCATCAAAACATCAAGAATCAATCCTATACTGCCAAATCATCACTATCAAAAGTTCCCATTAAAATATGTAACCAACATAATCTAACCAAGCTATCATGACATCGTGATAAAACCACATGCTACAAGTCCCAACAACTAACTAATCAAGTACTCTAATCATCCATCCTCTTATACCAAAGCAACATACCAATACACAAATAACCATAGATAAGGTCAACTAACAAAATCTACATCAACACTAAATCAATCTCGTTAATATAGACAATCCACATCTGAGTCATCCCACTGCAAATAAATGGGTGATTAGCCCATACAACTACATAACTCGTAGATCTTAAATACTAAAACATGAAAAATCATCATCATATTAGTAACCTACAAATTGATAGATCAAAGAAGATAATCCCATAAACAACAAGACTCAAACACCAAATCAACCACATATTTTTTTCGCTAAACATGTCCACAAATGAGTAACCATATTCAAGGAAACAATTAGGCATCTAGGAGATAAGAAAAACCTCCTAACACCAAACTGAATCACCACCAAACAACCACATATAGGATCATGTCATGCCAATGCTCAAATGTACTTGCATATCCATGACACCATAATCATCATGAATGATGTACCTTCACTCAACTATCACCCACATAAGACTCCAAATCTCTACACATGTCAGCCCATATCCTCAAAACCAAAGATAATATGTGTACCTATCACCATCAATGTCCAACTTTGAAAAAACCTATACACCTATACCAGGAAGCACCAAATTGATAATCAACTATACCATCATAAGCATCTTATTAAAAAATGTACTCCCTCAAGGTTTCACCTCTTGACTCATCTGAATGCTCATGTAATCACACCTAGAATCTCAGGCACCTACAAGTGATCAAACAAGTAAAATCCTCTCTCTACACCACAAACTAAAAATATGATTGGTCTATTGTGTATTGCATTGCATATTCCTCCAATACCTATTTGAAATTGAAATATGATTTTGTATGCAAAATTTATGACTAAAAATGTGTAACCAAGAACATTTGTCTTCTAGGCCCCAAAAATTGACGAAAACTACAAAATTAGGGAACCAAACATGTACTACCAGGTAGTCCTCGAAGAGATATTTCCATCAACTATTGGAAGTCAAAAATATGATATCGTGGGTAAAAGTTATGCCCATTTAAAAAAAATCCTCTAATTTGTCTTATAGGTGGTTGGTCAGCAACCCTACTGACAATGGTGGTGCATCAAAGACACCCAAAAGATGCCCTGGTGGGTGAGTGGCAACGGATTTGAAAAATATATTTAAAACATTTTAATATATGGTTGGTAGAATTTTTAAATACCATGTGGGTTGAGGGGTGGTCCCCTACAATGCCTAAGGGTCTCGGGCTGAGGGCTTAGCTCCACCAACACTAGAGATAGCCGGCTTGGGGGACCTTGCCGAGTGTCGGTTGATAGCGTTGACTGGCCTATTAGTGGTTGTGTTGGCAATACGGATTTGTGGATGCCCATAGGTCTGAATTTTTATTTTTCTAATTTTTATAAATTTTCAACTAATTTGAATTTTGTAGGTATTTTTTTTTTTTTTAAAGGTTCGATATGAATTTGTTAATTTTAAAATATTTTTGCCTCTCTACATAATTATATGACTATATAGTCATACAATGGGAAGGGGGTAATTTATTTTTTCATTTTTTTGTAATGGTCAAAATAGGGAAAATTTTACATCAATTTTCATTTTTCGGCCATCCTAGATCCAATGGTGAGGTATGTTTTGTCTCAAGAGGTCATGTGCGGAATTTTCTCTATAAAACCCTCATATGAAAGCATAATCCAAGAAAACCTTTTGACCCTAATTTTTTAATCCTTAGATCTACAATAAATCCAACAAATTTGCAAACCCCAAAAGCCCAAATCTATAAAACAACACATGCACATGTGCTCCATACCTTGTAATTCCTCAAATCTATCCTGCATAGCCATGGATTCAACTTTACACCCAATCTACTCAAAGAAAGTTTATAACAAAGCCTGGGAGCTCACACCTCCCACAACCATGAAAGCTCTGATATCACTTGTTAGGAAAATATTAAATCAATTCCTAGTTCATTTAATCTATTTCCTACATAACCCCATGAGAGAAAAGCATACATACAAGCTTACAAAATAACTAAATGCATAGATCAAAATAGACAAGCCACAAGATAACACAAGGTATACCCTAGGAAAACCCTCGAGAGGGAAAAACGTAGCCTCCAAAAGCATCCATACTCCATCTATTATTTGGCAAATAAACAAGACATGCACTTACAAAGTTACCATGAATACTTTTGAAGAATCAAGCCTCTCCAATGCACCCTCCATGTTTCCAAGCTTGAATCCACACATCCCATGCCATGCTTCACATATACACTCCTTAGAAAGACTCAATAATGACATCCCACTCACCCAACCAACCTTAACGACTAAACATGTGTTTTCTTTTATAGATACAAGATCACACAAATACAACCAAGTGGTAAGATAAAACCATTTTCCACAAAACCATGTGAACACAAAACCATTGACCCCTCATTTAATATTGGGCACTAAGTTTTTACTTTATTAAATATTTTCCCTAGACATTAAATTATTATCCTATATTTCTCACACATAAAATAATAACCCAATGTTACAATACAACTTTACAAGTGGCCCCAAATAATTATCTAATGTGACTAAACACACCTCCTAGGTGCACCATGACTAAATAATTATTTAATTAAAATATTATAATAAATTAATTTATGCAATGGTGTACAACACCAAATCCTAACATAGAGGAGGCTCAACCACACATAGTTGGTGTTAGGGAGGAGGCTCAACCACACACAATTGATGTTAGGGAGGAGACCTATCCAAGCTTTGATATTTGATAGGGGTAAATGTATGTATGCATGTATGTATGTATGTATGAACCTATTTAAAAGGTCAAGATAAAACTTTCTTATAGAAATATAGATCATTTACTTGATATTGATATAAAAAATAATGCTTTTGTTGGCCAACCTAGTGAAGTTACTAAGAGGTCATTGGATAAAGCTTCAAAGGAAATAGTTGAGAAGCATTTTAAAAATTATGATACACTTGGTCAAGCCCAAATATTATCAAGTATAATTACTCATGATGAGCTTAAAGATCTATTACAACTTCTAGGTGCATATCTCACAAAAAAGAGGATAGGGTGCCTAGAAAAATATATTGTTCAAAATGTTTAAAAAGGCTTGAGTTCCATTGGTAAAAATATCAATCAATTGATAAGAGCATTTCAAGAAGAGTGATGTTGAACTCTATTGTAAGTTTGCAAATGCCAAGAAAGTGTCAAATATCTTAACTTTCAAATAAAATTGGCTTAAGTAGAAAGACACTAACAAGACACGTGAAAAGGAGGAAGGTTTTGGATAATAGTACTATAGAAGGCTGAATGATTATGAATTTCATACAAAAAATTGGTTAGACATAACACAAAATGACATGTATATTATATTTTGTGATGTAAATCTTCATATAAAGATTAGGAATTTTTTTTTTAAATTTTAAGGTCAAAAGATCATAGAAGAAAGTGATGGTAATGAAAATCCACCTTCAAAATAGGTAATTCAATTCATATCATCCATTTTCTATGATAAATTTGATGATGATGCAAATGGTCCAATAAAATGCATAAAAGGAATTTGTGAAACATGTGGAAATTTGGATAAATTGTCTTTGAGAAATGATGCAGGAGCATCTAGGGGTACCAAGCCATCCTGCACACCCAAAAATAAATTTTGTTTTATTTTCTCAATTTTTTGGCATGTTGTTGGTTTTGTAGGCATGTTACTTTTGCCCTCTCTCATTTTTAGCTCTTTTGTATGGGACCCTTTTTTTCATAAATCAATAATATGCTTTGAATTTAAATTGTAATGATATTGCAAATGTTGTAAATTAAAAATTATGCTTGGGAGTCAAAGTCCCATGCCTAATGTAAATTGATTTTTATTCATTTGTAACTCCCAATAATATGAATTTGTTTGCCATTAGTGGTAGAATCTTCTAGGTGCAAGTGTTGGAGGTAGTGGAGGTGAAAGAATGAGATAATGGATGTAAATTTAGTAAAAAATTGGAAAAATTGTCAGGAAAGAATAATTAAGGGGTTGAATGCATGAATCACATGCCTAGAATAGAGGAGACTGAGGTTTGAATGACATTCTAGGTAGAAGAAGATGGCCTAGGGTCGTAGCTGTAAGACCCGGTCTCAATAAAATGGCCATAACTTTCTCATACATTAATGAAATCAAGAATTTAAAAATGATTTGGAAAGATAAGAATGAGGCACACAAAACCCATAAACAATTTTAGAAGATTCAAAAAAATGAGGGAGCATGGGTAGACAAAATGTGACGGGTTTTAGAAGCTGAGACGAAAAGAAGAGGACAACGTGGAGTTCAAGAGAAATGTGCAGAGGTTTTGGAGGAAAGGTATGAAGAGTTTTGGGACAGTGAAAGGAAGCTACAGGAAGAGCCTGTTGAGCATATTTGAATCCTTGATGGATTGATAGAATTTTGTAATTATTTTTATGAGAACAAAAGAAGATTTAGTTTTGAATTAATGATTTTTCTCTCTATTGGTCATCATGATTGTATGAGTTTGTGTATGGAATGATTGCTATGTGTTGCAATAGAGATATATTTCATTGTGTTTTTTGAGTAGCAGTATTCCCTCTTACATCAAGAAATGAAGATACTAACATGAAAAGGGTGGTAAATTATAAGAGTTACAAGTACATAAAGTACCAAAATAAGTTTTGGAAAGAATCTGCATTATTAGATTATGTAGAAGAAGAACTACCTATTGGAATTGGAATATATATAGAATATTTTTATAAATTGATACAACCATATATACAATGTGCATTTTTTCTAAGTGGAAAGAAAAATAGTTTCATTTGTTGAGAGATACTTTTCCACCTAGAACAATTTTATCAATAGTTGACTTTGTATAATTTTTCTCTTTTAACCATTAAAAGGAGATTCAAACATAGTATTATTATTTAGAGCGGATCACTATTATGGTGTTGTATGTTATTGATGTACATAATTGGATTTTGATAGTATTGAGAGTACATTATATGCGTCATTAATAAATAATGCCACTTTTATATTAGTGATGATAAAGACCATAATGCACATTTTCTAAAATATTTCTTTATAATTTTTTTAAGATTTGGCAAGGGGTGTGAAAATTGAGAAACATTTTATATGGTTAAATGGGTGTGTATCACAATTCAAATCATCAATTCCACTTTATGTATGTTGTAGATATCATTGAAATGACAATATATCACACGTTTGGAATTTCTTTGAGCGTGGGCATAGAAAGGGTCAACATGGTGGTGCGTGAGCTTCAAACATGCTCTGCAAATTTAACATCAAATGAACTATTATGGAGATCATTTAAATGATGATCATGGTGTTGTTGAATTGTGTAAGAAACACTTCACATGTGAGGTTGACACATATTTATGGAGTAACCCATGTCCAAACAAAGTGTTCTAGGAGATATACAAGTTGTATTGTTTAAAAATAGTTTGAATTCTTTAGAATATTGTGATTACAATTTTGTAATTTCAACAAAACTATATTATATAATTTGTGCCTAAATTATATATATATAAATTTGTAGGTGTGGATAGAAGAATAATACATGGATGTAAGAGGGTAGAGAAAATGATATCTTTGTATTGTGTCATGAGTACAGATAGCTAAACATGGTAATTGTACACTAGGGATTACTCTTGTTTTTGTTATCACTGTATGTTGGGAGATTATGAGAATTTTAAGAGCCAACAATATGGATATTTCAGTAAATAGAATTTTTGGAGTACAAAAAACATTGAGAGAAGGGATGTATTAGTTTTGTAGATTTCAAAACTATTTTTACTTTCTTTCAGCAAATTTGTAAACATAAATAATAATGTTGACAACACATAATTAGTTTGGAATGCTTCATAAATGTAAGAATCTAAATACCGAATAGTAATCAATATAGAATGCTTAGACATGAATGATAAGTAAATCACATAATAACTGAAACCATGACACAATAAATTTCAAGAGTGGAAAACCCTCTTGGGGTAGAAAAACCACTCAGAATTGCCTCACTAGCTTAATCAAAATGCCTCACTGGCAACACAAGCCTCATTGGATACAAATACCTCACTGGATACCAAATGCCTTACTTGCAATACATCAACATGTAAATAAACATGTGTCATCAAAAACCTTTAACAATTGGTATCAAAGCCAAAGGTGTCGGGTTCAAATCCCCTCAAGTAAGGCTGAGGGGGAGATTGTTAGTAGATGGTTAGCACTCCCCTCGGGATTCGTGACATGGAATAACCACCTCCTATGGATCCATTAACTTTGGCGGTTTTATTGAGCATTAACAGGTCAATATTTTGATGCAATGACAACCGTGGGGCCAACAAGAATTTGGTGCCACTAGTTGTTATTGACACATATGACAAAGATGAAGATGAAAGCTTCAAAAATACATTCCTTTGATTTCAACTAATTGTGATCACATTTCAGGATTGATTTAAAATGGTCCATATATATCACAATTCTTGTAGCTTTCATTTTTTAAATTTTAATATGTTGATAAAATTTAATTTTAATTTGGTTCTTAAATATTGGAATTCATGATAAGTTTTAAACTTTTTACATTTCATTATAATGTAGGAGATGTTTTTGTAGTCATAGTAGAGATTGGAAACATAAAAGGTATTAGTTATTATTTATTATGTTGCATAGAAGAGAGGATGAAGTTAATAAAACTAGAAACAATCGGTGGAGTATTATTTCCCCTAGGTTTAGTTGTAGTGAAAGGAACATATCTCAAACAAGTAAAAAAAATTAAAGTGGGATTTATTTTATTAATTACCAACCTCACAACATGGTGTATCAATATATAGTCACCTAGTAATTGTTACTATTTTGTCTCTTCATCCAATTCCACGTGCACATGGACATCATAAGTGAAGACTTGATAGATATGACCATGAGAAAATATTACATGTTACTGAAGAGTGAGCTCAACTAGTGGATGTAGTATAAAATTATGGACTTGACAACTTTTATTTCATTTAAAGTATTCCTTAAGACCTACTATGATATAATATTGCCCTAGGTAGATGTTAGGTATCTTAGACAGGTACTAGATCTCAAGTATCTTGTAAAATTTTCAATTTTTAACATGCTTTGAAATAAATTTAATTTAATTTTGGCTTAAATGGTTCTTAAATTTTTTATAATTCATATTCTATGCATCCTTTTTTATATATTTCATTGTGATAGGAGATTTTTTATGAAATATATTCTTGATCCTAAGGGAAGCTACTTTAGGTTGCACATGTATAATTGAGAGTATCTTCAATTGTACTTTGTAATTTTGGATTGATATTGTCAATCTTATTTATATCCATAAAGATTTGTGTTTTGTATATTTTTTATTAGGAGCATCTAAGAATTGTACTTTACAATTTTGGATTGATATTGTCAATTTTATTTAATGTTTTATTCAAAGTGATTTATAATGCATATGAATTTCACTTACTTCTAAATAAATGATATTGTAATATACTTTTATTTAGATATAAAAATTATTAATAAGGTATTTTATTTGGTTCACATATCCTTATTTTATATTTCTAATATATAACTCGACCATATAAAACAAAATTTGTAATATGCATTTACTTAGTTGGAATTCTATTTATAGCTTGTAGATTATTTTTTAAGCATGTATATACAACTCTTACACTCTCCTCTTGGAAAAGAATTGTACATTGTAAAAGGAGGATTGATCCTTGTAATATATAATAGACTGAATATCATATCCATGATCTATTTAATTAGCAATAGCATTGATAATTTATCATGTCATAATATAAATTAGATATTATTTTATTACATATTCCAAACATTGGCTTTGTTGATAAATAGGATTCAATTTGGTTGATTAACATTGGATATAAGTTTTTTATCACATGGACATATTGTTTTACAAATAAGGGGTTCAAAATATCCATGAATTGATTTTTATTATGGAAAAAAATAAGAGTATGGATGCTCATATATGCGTTCTTATTAAAATGTAAGTACTTTGTTACTCTTTCTAAAGACCAAACATATATTTTAATCCCTAGCAATTTGGCTAGCAATCATATACAAAATGTGTCACTATAGTCCATTGTCTCTATCATTTGAGGTATGAGCTATAGAGAATTGCATTTGATGAAAATATATATTAACATGATATAGTATAAAATTGATAAAGTGTTTGAGGGGACCTCTGCTATAGACATAAGAAAATTGCATATTCATCATCTCTTTCAAGGTGATTTTATAGTTTCTATAATTTGTGTTCAATGAATAAGATCATATTTTTACTTATAATTTTATAGAAAGGCTTTCTTGATTATTTTTCTACTCATGTCTCATGAATTTATATTTTATAATTTTATTTATTTTTATCAATTTATAATTTGAATTAGAGTTATTGACCTCTAATTAGAATATATAAGAGTTCTACATTACCAAAATGATTCTAGTGATAAGTTTTTGATTAGGGGTAAAACATGTTTTGATGGGACCCGAAACCTAGTACATAACGGTTTTGAAGGGAACCATCAACCTAACAAAGAAAATAAATCTGCAAATAAGATAAATCATAAACCAACAACAGCCCAATAATAGCCTCTAAAAGATAAACATGACTACACAGGCTGCATCACACAAACAAGCAAGGACCTGGAACCCTTTAACAACCTAGTTTTAACTAGGACAAAAACCCTTAGATACAATCAAAATCCACCTACATCTACCAGGCATCAACAAACCGACCGCTCATTGAAGACACCACTGAGCCAAGAAAGATAACCTGCTTAATGGTGTAGGACACCATCAAACTCCTAAACAAAAATGTCATCAAATCCAACAACCTCACCTCAATAGGGGAGTTAGAGAGCACAACGAACCACTGAAAACAAAACCACCGATCGAACCAAGAGTCCAACTCCAAATCCACCTCAAAAGGAGGGAGCTCCCCTCCATAGGAGAGATATCATGACTAGCAAGTTCGAAACTTACTGAAAATTCCAGTACCCTCAACCTCCACCTCCATAGGAGAAGCGTCCACCTCAAAAGGAACAACAATTGAGGAAGCTAGAGACAATCACCTCCTAGCTCCAACTCTATAGGAACTGAATCCACCTCCATAGGATCTGAGAAGAAGGTCAGCGCAGCAACAAAACAAGCAGCTATGCCACCCTTTGGAAAAACTTGGAAAGAGACCAACACCTGCAAACAACAGGCCTCAAAAATAAACCACTAAGCCATAAGAATAACCATTTGAGAGGGCTCAGCTCTTTGGGACATAGAGAGAAACTTAGAAAATCACCTAGCCTAAAGCGAGACAGGAGAAGCCAGAGACACCAAAGCATCCAAGGACAACTCCAGCAGTAGAAACTATTTCAAACCAATCCACTTCAGCACAAAGGCGACAAAGACAATCTCTAACACCAAGAAAAATTGGGTCTCAAAAAAGGTCTTTAGAAACCTCCTAGTCGAGACATTTCCAAAGGCCACATAACCTCGCAAGTCACAACAAGTGCTCAAGCAACCAACACAAGTTGAAAATAAAAGAACCTCCCCATCATAGGTGTAGGCAAAGAAGACTGACACAACAAAGGAAACAACCACACCAAAAGAAAAAGCCCCTTTAACAAGCCAGGAGGGGATCATCCCAAGCCAAAAGATCACCAAGAACAATTGGGTTTTCAAGATAATCCTTAGAAACAACCCATACAAATGAAAGTCACACTTGTCCACAAAGAAAAACCAATGCCAAAAGAAGATAGTCTAGAACAGAACTAGACATCCATCCTCCAAAGTGTCCCACATGAGCCAAGTGAACAGAGCAACCATACTGCTCCATAGCCCAACCAAAAGCATCATCAATAAAAAACTAGAGGAGCGAACAAAAGCATCCCTCTCCACCTTAGCTGAACGCACCAAACCAAAGAAGCCGAAACACCCCAAGGAAAGAAGCACAACACACAAAGGATCCTACACAGATAAAGCCACACAACACACACAAAAGAACCCCTCGCCAAAAATACCAGGCAAACCATAAATAGCCATGAGGGGAGAAATAAAACAACTTCTAAAGGGAGCAGAAAGTTGCCAAGACCAACCAGAGAGCCCCATGCCAAGAAAAAGAAACCAGGGCCGGTCAGAAAGGCCCATCAAAGCAAGTAGATTCACCCCAAAAATTCCATCCCAGTTATCATCAAAAAATAGGGCCACACCCTCACACCTCCATCTGCTCACTGCACAAAACGATTTGCAAAAAATGCAAAGAAGGGACCCAACGACCCCTTCAACAACATAGTCGTCCCCCTCAGAATCTCCCTCATCGTCCTCAAAAATTCCCTCGGTGTTGTTCAAACCCCCGCTCCCGCCTAAACTCCCACTCCCACTCATCATCACGTTATCGACACCTCTTTCTTTGGTCCCATTGATTCTAGTGATAAGTTAATATACAATTGTTTGTGAAAATACGATGGTAAGTCAAAACCTATTTATAAAGTATGTGTTATTGTATTAAAGCGACAATCCATAATTTTTATTAATTACAAATATAATTATTGCATACAGTGCACTCCAAGTTATGTCGATGAGGGATCAATAAGTATAACCAAATCTATTTATATATACCAAAATGAACAATCTTAATATATAATACATTTGAATAAGATAAGAAAATTGGTGGTTTGTAAGGCACAGTAATTGGTTTCATTTTCATAGTCAATCCAAAAATAGTATGAATATAAATTTCCATATACATATAAATATAAATGCCCATATACATGCCCATCAATGTCCATAAACATAAATTTAAATGTCCATACACATGTCAAATATAAATTTCCATGTATACAATGTCCATAGATCTCTATAAACATATTCCTACTCTATTAGATGCATAGAGCCCAAGAAAAATGTAATTATTTATAAGAATATATATAACTTGATAATTAATTCTATCCACTATTGTCAAGTGAAGCACAAGTGTTCACACACTCTAACCTCAAACCAAAACTATCACCTACTAGCTTGAGATACAAATGCATGTAAAAAAGAAATTTTAATTTCAAATATAATATATTTGTATAGGACTAAAAACATATATTTTAAATTTTATAGTATAAATCTAAATTAAAAATTAAAAATTATATACTTTTGTCAATATATCATAACTCTAAATATCACCCTCTCTAGCTACAATGATAGAATCCATGAACTCATCTAAGATTCTCTCATATAGTAGTTGTAGCAATGATGTGTGCAATGGATTGTGAAGGTATGATGACAAAAATCTTGAAAATACTACCAATCACTTCCCTTTGGTAAGCAATGACCATATTGTTGGACTCAAGGGAACACTGAGAGGGGGGGGGGGTGAATCAGTGTTCTGCAAATCTGAACTTTATTAATCTGATAATTAATCCATTTCAACATTAAACCAAAGAAAGATGCAAACACACAAAGTAATCATCCACAACACCATAACACAAGGATTTTTGTGTGGAAACCCTATTAGGGGAAAAACCACGGTGGAGGTTAATCCACAATTTGAGTACTCAAATATAAGTTTTACAAAAGGGAATGCACTTGCATTCAGGCACACTGCCTAGAGCTCACTACTCAATATAAAGGCTTACTGCCTTACATAAGTTCAGATTAAAACCATCTGAAGGGTTGAACTGAAGTAGTAGCATCTACTTATGCCAAGTTACAGTTTCGGTTAGGCTCATGGATCAAATTTTGGATCCTCAGTCTGATTTTGTTCTTCGCTTTGCTATGCTCTTCTCTACAATTCGCAACAAAAATCCATGCATAGATGAATTTGCACCACTATCCTTCTTATTTTTACATCACACACTCATATACTTTGCATACTACACATTCACACTTCAAAATGATACAACTGATCTCATATATATATCTGCAATCAAAGATTTGATCATTCATATGTCGGCTTACATAAAACATAAAATACTTTTCAACTGTCGGTTAAATCCACCACTAATTATTTATGTGCATCCTCCAAAGTCAATTAAGATATAGAGAGGACTCAAATAAACATATTCGAACACAAAAAAATTTAACCAATTTCTTCTTAAACATCTGCAACAACTAATTTCGCCAAGTCGGCCTTCTAGCACAGATAATCAAAAAATTAGTGCAACGGATCTCCTAGATTGTACACCAGTGAATATGCATCAATATAATTCTTGAATAAGGTAATACAAACCTCAAAAAACCTTCCTCTAAGATCTACAACTCACAATAATAGTCCGGTGAGGTATTCAAATCGATATCTTTGCCTTTAAACGGATGTCATGTTCTTCATTTTGTTATGTCGGTATGAGCCAATACTAGACTGTAGATCGGATGAGTGACTTTAGGTTGCCATCAATGACAACACTAGAGGCCATATGCCAAAAATCTCCCCCTTTGGCATTGATGGCAACACTTAGTGAAAAATGACTAAGTGTCAAAGTCAATATGGGTACACTGCCAAAGTTCAAAATTCCAAAACATAGCTCCCCCTTAGATTGATGAGGCATTTTTCACCGCTTTCTCTCCCCCTTTGAAATCAATGACAAAGCTATTCCAACAATTGACAAAACACGTGTTGCTTTCTCTCCTCCTTTTTCAAATATAACCAAAACTTCAAAATTTTAAAAATGAACAACATCAACTGAGAAAATTATCTTGTGATTCTCCTTCATCTCCGGAAGGAATTTCTTCTAAGAATCTATAGAAATTGCAATGATTATGATCATACTATTATTCTTAGATGTCCTATTGACAATCTCAATGAGGGGTTCCGGAATTGTGATCACATCTTCTAAATTTTCACCTTTCCTTAGTATCTCAACCATCTGTTCCAGTCTGCATTCAATTAGGTCCTTCACTTTCCAAAAAGTGTCCACAAGTGTGTTTTTAGTGAACTAAACTTTTGTGTGCTCGGACTGTAGTTCTTGAATTTTCTTCTTGATTTTACCATCCCGATCTTGAAACATATCAAAAAAAATTCCAATCCCATTCAATTATGTTTCAATTTGCTCCAACTTGTCTTTGTATTTCCCAATTGCATGAGGCCAACGGATGCAATAGTTGTAGATGTTATTTGTTGCACTTATGCTTTGCCTCAGCTCATTCATCCTCTTTTTCAACTTGGTGAGAGATATCTTGAACTATCCCTTCAAATGTGAGATAACTTCACCTTCCTCTTTGTCTTGAGATTCATAGTTCATTGTTTCTTTTATGCATTCAATCATTTATTCCAGTAAGATGTTCTACAAATTCTCCAATTTTATCTGATTGTGTACAATATGAGCACTCAGAACACTCAAGATTATATCCTGATCATATGATGGTCTGATAGACCATAACTGAGCAATTTTCTGCATTCCACCTTCCTTGTGAATAAGTTGTCGTAGCTTTTCCTTTTTCAGGTCATCTTCTTCTTCACTTGCTTCTGATATTTCCTTTATTTGTTCTGATTCAGCTAAATCCTACTCTTTTCCCTGTATGTCCTCAGTTTCTTCTTCGGATTCTTCATCTGGTATATCCATAATTTCCTGTTCCTTTCCTTTTCCTTCAATTCTAGGAATCTTGCATTCTAGAGGACTATATCCAACAGTTTCTTTTTCTCTTTTCTACTTTTCCTTCATCCCACTGGAAGAGGAACCAACTTCAAGTGCTCTTACCGGAAGAGAAATACCAACTGAGCCACACTTTCCAAGTAAACTCTTAAAGAAATTTCCAAATTCTTGATCCCAATTAGCCAAGCTCTTAGAGTGTGAGTATATTTGTTTGCATACTAGTTCATTTACTTTCCACACCACATTGTTGATCATCAACAAATAATTCAAAAAATACATTACCAAACATATGACCAAAGTACCAAACCTGAAAGGGTAGCCTGTCTCGTTTATTAATTGTACATTCTCCATCAATTGATCCTTTAACAATCCACACAGGTCAAAGTCCTAACCTTCCAATATCATTTTGTGTGAGATGTAGACTACACCAATCGAAGTTGCTCCTTCTTTGTTTCTGAAAAAGACTTTATATGATATTTTGTGCGCAATGTACTTTGTAACAGGGTTCTTGATTGTCAAGATTATTAGTGCCTTTTGATCTCCAATTATTCTGGTTAGGGTTTCAACTTCTTTATTATGGATTTCTTTCTTTCTTGGTATATCCCCGACTTTACATAATCCAGTCAAATTTCCAATTACTTCCTTCGAAATGATGTAGGGCTTGTCCAGAATCAAGGTGTCATCATTCAATCTGCTCAAAATGAATTTAACGAGTACCACATTCTCAAAGTAAGAAAACTCATTCCAAATATCCAAATTCTTGTGTTTGGTTTCTCTTAACCACTTCAATTCATCGGGCGACAACAGATTTCTCATGGACCTAATCTTTTCACTGTTTTATTCATCCAAATTGATTGACCCTTTGTTTTTTCCATTCTTCCTTTGTATTTTACGTTTATCAACCGAACACCAAATTATATGGAAAATCTAAAAACAACTGAAATACCTGATTTGTTTTGAGATTCGCCGCCGAATTAATTTTACTGCTTCGAAATTCTGCTACTAAGTGCTCTCCTTCTTTTCTCGTTTGATGCAAAGTGAAAAATGAGGGTTCCAACTTGTATTTTATAGCTCGCACACTTGTAATAAATGCCTTTGCCCTAGGTTTTTCGGATACTCTATTTTCTCAGATAGTGAGAGAAAAATTCTTTCGTGGACCTATGATTTCTTGAAATTTCTTGTGAATGTTTTCCAAAACCTTTGCATATCATTGATACACCTTTTTGATCATCCTTCGTGTTTTGGTACTAGATTACGAACAAGGGAAAAGGATTTTCTTCAAAAAACTCCCCTAGGCCAATGGCCTGAGATCAATTTCCAGAAGAATTATTGGAAGCAAGTTCCGATGCAGAGCCATTTCCAGCATCATATTCGTTCTTCCTTACCCATGTCTTCTTCATCTGATCTCTTATTTCATCCACAATCGTTTTTCCTTTTTCTTTATCATTTTTCTGTGTATTTTTGTCTTTGCATACCAGACCTCTTTAACCCACATTTTTGTTTCTGCAGAATCTTGCAATGTGACCATATATGTTGCAATTGTAACACACAGTAGCTCCTTGTCTAGACCAATCATTCCATTGATTTCTTCTTGATTTTCATTGATTAGAAATATTCCCAATTCTTCTACAGGTATAACATTCAACATTCCTTCTATTGACAGAGTAGTTTGACACAGTTCTACATTCAATTGATTTATGACCAAACTTTTTGCAATTGAAACACTAACCAAAGAATGATGGATTACTTGATTTCATTTTACTTCTACACTAAGTATCCATATGGCCAAATTTATTGCAAGAAAATTAATATCCATTAAACTTTTGAGCATTAGGTTGTCTTATCAGATACCTTCCATCTTTGTTCACTTGATTTCCTTTTCTGAAATTTCTTTGTCCAAATCCAAAACTTTCTCCTTTCTCATATCCAAGACCTCGCTTGTCTTTAGCATTCTTCTGTCTTTGAGTTAACTCATCAAGCTTAATAGAATGGATCTTAAACTTCTCCTTTTATTCATTTGCAGTAGCAAGTTCATCCCTGAGAATAATAAGTTGTTTTCAAGCTCTTCTTCATTATTTCTGAATTGTTGCAATTCACTTTCTAACTGAATGAATTCTCCATTTGCTCTTCTGCATTCATCGGATCTTTATTTTAAGGATTGGGTAAGAATCTCCTCATTCTTCTTCCTTTCTTCAATCTCCTTAGTTAGCTTCATCACCATAGATTCCATCTCATGCTTTAGGGTAGCATTGTTTCTGGCAAGCTTTTCACATTCTTCAGTTATTTCCTTCAAGGTTTGATTCAGGTGAGCATCATCCATGTTTTTGCTTTCTTTCTGCTTAATCTGATCACATAGATCTTTCCTCTTTTCCCTAGATTTAACAATTTGATCTTTCAATGTCTGAATGAATTTCTTAGCATCCCTCAGATTTTCTTTCAATTCTCGGACTTCTACTTTAGATTGATCAAGGTCATCAAGGGCCACCAAAAGTTGTTGCTGAAGACTACCAGATTCCATCACATTCCAAGATCCCCCTCAATTTTCTAAGCTTCTTCCAAGGAACCAGATGCTCTGATACCAATTGTTGGACTCAAGGGAACACTAAGAGGGGGGGAGGGGTGAATCAGTGTTCTGCGAATCTGAACTTTATTAATCTGATAATTAAACCATTTCAAAATTAAACCAAAGAAAGATGCAAACACACAAAGTAATCATCCACAACACCATAACACAAGGATTTATGTGTGGAAACCCTGTTAGGGGAAAAACCACGGTGGAGGTTAATCCACAATTTGAGTACTCAAATATAATTTTTACAAAAGGGAACGCACTTGCATTCAGGCACACTGCCTAGAGCTCACTGCTTAATATAAAGGCTCACTGCCTTACAAAAGTTCAGATTAAAACCATCTGAAGGGTTGAACTAAAGTAGAAGCATCTACTTATGCCAAGTTACAATTCAAATTAGGCTCATGAATCAAATTCTGGATCCTCAGTCTGATTATGTTCTTTGCTCTGCTCTTCTCTACAATTCATAACACAAATCCATGCACAGATGAATTCACACCACTATCCTTCTAATTTTCTCATCATACACTCATATACTTCATATACTAAACATTCGCACTTCGAAATGATACAACCAATCTCATATATATATCTGCAATCAAAGATTTGATCATTCATATGTCAACTTACATAAAACATACAATACTTTTCAAATGTCGGCTAAATCCACCACTAATTCTTTATGGGTATCCTCCAAAGTCAGTTAAGATATAGAGAGGACCCAAATAAACATATTCAAACACAAAAACATTTAACCAATTTCTTCTTAAACATCCACAACGACTAATTTCGCCAGGTCGGCCTTTTAGCACAAATAATCAGAAAATTAGTGCACCAAATCTCCTAGATCGTACACCAGTGAATGCACATCAATATACTTCTCAAATAAGGTAATAAAAACCTCAAAAAACCTTCCTCTGAGATCCACAACTCAAAATAATAGGTCAATGAGGTATTCAGATCGACATCTTTGCCTTTAACCGGATGCCCTGTTCTTCATTTTGTTCTGCCAGTATGAGCCAATACTAGACTGTAGATTGGATGAGTGACTTGAGGTTTCCATAAATGACAACAATAGAGACCATATTCCAACACATATGACCACAAATATCACTAAGGGATAGAGATATCACAAGCATCCTCTCACCAACCAAGTTCCTATAAGTAGGAGGTTGTAAATTTGCATGATGATATGCATCCATGTCATATAACTTGTGCGACTAGCCCAAATGTGGAGGTAAATTTAAATAGTTCATGTTGACACCTTAATGAATCTCAAAATATAATTTTTATGAAAATAATAATAGAATTTGGTCGTTATTAGGATAACACCATGTGTAGCAAGAAACTTGGTTTAAATAATTGGTGTTGGGTAAACCCACAATTGTGAGTCCTAAAGTTGATACATTAGATTTTACAATTAAGATTGAGGTGAAAAGTAGGAAACACATTTATTCAAAGGTATTTCTTTAAATGAAGGTACCTTCACTAGAAGGTGAGTCAAAAAACACCTTCGTTGAAAGGTTGAAATTTTAAAAATATTCAAATGAAGGTCCCTTTTTTCCTTTAATGGAGATTATCTTCATTCAAAGTTTTTTTTTTTTTAAATCCTGTGTAAATGAAATATCTTCATTCAAAGGTCCTTGAATACCTTCAAACGAAGGTCCTAAAATTTACCTTTCCACCTTTGGCCTTAGATTTTCCTCAAAACTTTATATTTCTAACATTGGGTTAGACCAACAAATAGAATGAATATGTTGCACTAGCCTATCATGGCCTTGTTTTGGCAAAACAATTTGGGGTCTCCAAACTTTGGCTTGAAGGGGACTCCCTTAATATCATTAAGTGTCTTTTGTTGATTAGTCTCCATCCTGGTCGATTGCCCATCTTATTAATGATTCACTTTCTATCATCTATTCTTTTCATGAGATTAAAATTCTGCATGTGTTTAGGGAAGCTAACTCGATGGCTGATGGGTTAGCTAACTTGGGCGTGGTGTCTCATAATAATTGGGATGATTCTGATTCTTTTCCACTTAACCTTAAGTTTATCTCTAATAATGACCGCGTGTCTTGTCATTAAGCTTGTTAAGTTGGGGGAAATGCTCTTTTATTTTGTTATGAGTTGGTTCTTGCATGTCGAGTTTTGGACCTGCTCTTCTCATAATTGCCTTCTTGTTATCTGTGATATTATGGTGTGGCAGCTTAGGTGTGGTGGTACTCTATATGGCAGGCTCACACGCCTTGTGGGTCTCTATTGCACTATTTTGTGGTCCGTTTGCCTAATCCTTTCTATGCAGAAAATTAAGGTGTTGGTGGAGTATTGTTCGTTGCAAGCCACCATGGGTGGTGCCCATTGCAGAGTGGAGCCAAGATCTTGTGAGGAGTTTCAAACTAATGAAACTGTGTGGGAGCACCTGGAAAAGGGTGGGGTTATACCATATTTGCTAAAGCTCTAAGGTTTGAATCTTGATGTGACGAAGGTCTTTGTCAAGAGGTGAGGCAGTAGGATTCTACATTATAAAGGTGTGGAGTTTAATATCAATGAGGATTTTGTGGTGGAGGTGACTGGTCTTCCTACCTTTGGAAGGAAATTTTACAGAGACAAAGATGCGGCTAAGAAAGCCCTTACTAATTTCTTTAAACATAATGAGAAGAAGAAGCTCAGGTCAGTAGGCAATGATGGGTATTCCTGTAATTTTCTCAAGCCACTATGGAGGGATATTGCTCTGGCCATTATGCATTACTTCACTTTGGAGGGTAGGTTTTCTATGATTTATAGCTATCATTTCATGTTGTTGAATCATTTTTGGCATAATGTTCTGGTTTTGTTTCCTTTTTATCTTTTGTTGTCGATGGAGAATAGTATTGAGGATCATTGCAGGAACTCCAAGAAGGCCATTCTCCATGAAGGCCTTATGAATTTAATGTTTGAACACATTAAGCTTAAGTTAATCCCTATTTCTGCTAAGTCTCGTGCTCGTAAGAAGGTTGGAAATTTTTTTGGCTATGAGATTGGTGATTCGGCGGCGGAGTGGGAAGGAAAGTCTGATGATGATGATTCAGACTTTGAGAGTTGTCAAAGGAAATCAGTGACTCTGTGGAGGGTTCTGAGGCTTTTGAATCTTGGTTGAAGGGCTATGAAACAAACATTGAGGTTAAAGAAGAAATGGTGCCCTCTAGGAATAAGATTGCGAAGGGGAAGAAAAAATGTCTCAGGAAAGAGAAGAAGTCTGTTCAGAAGAGGGTGGAGGTGTCTAAAGTTGTGGAGGAAGCCCCTGCTTCTAATTTTAATCTTACCCTGAGTGCTAGTAAGGTGGGTGATTTGGAGTCCCCTATTCAGAAGGATGGTTTGGATGATGGTAAAGGCCTCTCTAGGTTTGTGTAGGTGATGGAGGGTATTGTGTAGGGGATTGAGGGTTTGGAATGTTCTAAGGGGGTTGACCCTTTTTAGGTTACCCATGTCTCTCCTCTCGGCTCTGAGCAAGTTAAAGGGAGTGTTGTGAAGGTGGAGTGGCTGGAAATTTTGACTGACTTAGCGAACTTACAAGATAAGAGTCGTGTTAAATTTGATGTGATTGAAGTGGAGGATTCCCCTATGGAGGATGAAACGAAGGACAAGGAGGAGGATCGGGAGGTCCTTGTTGATAATGTGGGTTCTCAAGCTCTACCTCTTGTCAATTGGGATGAGGTTAATATGGGTATGTTTTGTAGGATGGTACTCGCAACTTGCTTTCTCTAGTTAAGTGGCTCTCCTTAGAGGTTAAGGATCTTAATGTTTAGCTTAAGAATTGGCAGGATGTGTGTGTGGCTTTGGTGCATAGTAATCATCTAAGGAATGAGCGATTAAAGGTAAGGTTAAAGCCATGAATGTTATTCTTGATAAACTGGTTGTGAATTCTGATTGTCTTGGCACTACTCATGAGGAGAGGATTACTTCCTTGGAATTGGCGGTCCAAAAGACCTTTGAGGAGAGATTTGTTAACATTGAGGACATAATTACTAAGTTTTCCAATGATCTGAAGACTGTGGTTAATATTAGCAATAATTCTCTGAAGTCGACTGCTAAGGGCATCTCTTTTTTGAATGAGTTTGCCTTGCAATGGATTGGTAATCCCCTAGAGTTGGGTGATATTGAGACGTCCATGGAGGAGTTTTGTCCCAATAACTTGATGGAGAAGAATGACACTTTAGCTCCTGCTGCGCATAAGGCTGTGGATGCTGGCTCGTGTTTGAGAACGAAGAGTCAAACTAATAAATGAGCTGCTATCTCGCTTGAGGAGCTCAAGGATGTGATGTAAATGCATGAGGGGGTCATTGAGGAAAATTTGGCCTCGGTTAATGATCTAAAAAAAATGTTGTAGCTTTGTTGTGTTTTTTTCTTAGTCTGCTTTGTTGCTGATGTTTTACTTTTGGGTTGCTGACAGGTTTCCTAGTTAATTTATGTTGTCAACATTTTGGTCTTTTTGGGTTGTGGGCTCTTATGGTTTAGTCTTTCTTGCAGTTTTTTGCCTTTGTAAAGGGTTTCGGGGTCCCTTCAAAACCTTTTTTTTTGTATCAAAAACAAATAGAATGAATATGACAAGGTAATTTGTAGGATCATAACACTCAAAATAAGCTTTACAACAAATATATTTTTGAATATATTTTGTCTTATTGTTATATTTATTTTCTATTTTCTAGTGAATATAGGTTTTTCAGTAATCGTCAAGGTCTTTATTCCGCACACATGGAAAAATAATAAAATACATAAAACAACTATTTGAAAAATATTTGTGCACTAGGTATTGATGTTCTTATTTCAACAAAATGAAGAAGTTAATTCAGATGCAAAATAAAAGTGATGTGTTACAAAAGTAACCTATATCTAAATTATAGTTGATCTCGCTTCAAAAAGTTATAAGAAAAATATGCAACAAAAAATTATAAAAAAATAATTGTGCACTAGATATTTGTGTTATGAATTTATGATTAAAATTTTATAATTTAATTCTTTTTACAAATAAAGTTATGCTTTATGGAAGTAACATCACTTTTTAAAAATATTGTTCTATAAAAACCAAGTTATTAAAAATTACATAAGAGAATAATTTATAATCTACAGATAAAATCTCAAAAATTGCTAGTTCACGTCATCTTCAAATTATTAATGGTTTAGTTGCCATAGGTGTCAGAAAGTAGAATTTTGGTTTAAAATGTTGATTTCAATGTCCTACTTTGACCAAAAAGTAGGACAGACTAATGTGGAATCACCCTACCATATGAGGGAATACACTTCTGGTCACTTGATTTTCTCTAACACTTTTTTTGGGGGCATACTAATGAAAGCAATCCCTTTTGATAATTTGTTTTGGCACATTTTTTGGACTATGCTCAATGAAACATCACCAAAAATTATTTCTCACATTTGGGTGAGAACAACTGCTAATTTCTCACCAAAATAAGCACTATCACTCCCTAATGAATGTCTAATACAAAATAAACTATCCAGTATCTTCTCACGGTTTGATCTATAAACCTTAGTAGTTTGTGGGTCGTCTAAAATTAACTTCAATCTAATGATCTCCCTATATATACATCTAAAAAGCTAATTATTCATATTTGTGTTGCACATTCAAAATGGTTGTTTAGTGTTTCAATTTGACATTTTAGGGTTCTAAAATAGACATTGCATATATGTACATGCATACATGCACAAAAACATACATACATACTATATAAATGTCCATATATACGTGCCAAATATAAATGTTTGGGTACACATTTCCATAAACATAAATATAAATGCATATACATGCATGTACGTATGTATATATGTATATATGTATGTATACATGTACATAAAGTACATACATATATATATACAATATGTATGTACATATATACATGTATAAATATGTATGTGTACATATATATGTACATGTGTACATGCATGTATGTATGCATACACATATCAATACATATACATACACACATATACACATGTATATATTCATACATACAAGCATGTAAATATAAATACATACATATATGCATGTGCATGTTCAAAATTGTTTTTTAGGAAAGTTCAATTTGACATTTTAAGGTTCCAAAATATACATCACATATATGTATGTATGTACATGTATACATATATACCTGCATGTGCATGCATATAACTATATATAAATGTCCATATACACGTCCATTGAAGTCCATAAGCATAAATATAAATTACATACACAATTCAAATATAAATCTCCATACACTTGTCCATAAACATAAAGAAATGTTTATTTTTCAACCCTAGAATGTCAAATTGATGTTCGCTAAAAAATTATTTTGAAACTCTAATAAGATATATATACATGTACATACATACATATATATGTACATATATTGTATGCATATATGTACATATATATACATATATGTGTATGTGTGTATGTATATGTATGACTTGGATAGATGACATAATTTTTGTGAAACTTTCAACCCATAGTTTTTTATAAAAAGAATCGATGAAGATTCACTCCCTAAAATATGGAAATTATGGTTATGACATACTAATGGAAGTTTGCTAATAGATAATTAGGCAACATGATCAAGTGGGAAGCTCTAGATAGCAACACAAATTAAAAGATGGGGCAAATGCAAGCTAGAGGATCGCAAGGAAAGCTAAATATTATTCCCTTAAGTCATTCCATGATAGTAAAAAAATAAATGAATAGGGGAATATCATAAGACTTGTCCCCATGAGTGGTTGAAAGATAATGTAAATAAATGGTAAGGGGCCATGAGGAAACTAGTGAGAAGGATTGAGTTGATTTCATATAATGAGGCTTGATGTTTTAGTTTGATTGGATGATGGATTGGAAGATATGGTAATGGTGAGATTGGAGATGATATATGGATGATGATAAACCACTAGAATTAGTAGATAAGTGATGATGAAGCTCAAGGGTAAGTTTCTAGGGATTGCCCCTAAGGGATCATTCAAGGATGAAACACTAAACTTACTTCAAGGATGAGACAATTATGGTGAAAGCATAGTTTTATTTAAATTTTGAGGTATTAAATTTTAAGTAAACCATATGAGCGTTATGGAATTAATTGATGAAAGGAGACATGATATTTTATTTGGTGTGCTTCTCAAATCAAGGGAAATAATAGAATGGAAAGTAAATGCTCCTAGCATAGGGATAAACATAGAATGACTCATAGTATACATACTAACAAGGATTAGAAGTAGGAAACAAAAGAGAATAACTAGGAGACCCCAAGCTTGAAAAAATAAATTTTCTTATTTTTATTTGATAGGACCTTCAAGTCATTTTGATATAGCTTTATAATTTATCTTTTCAACTTGCACTCTTTTATTTCACCTTTTTAACACATTTCTCCATGATATAGTCCTAAGTAGCAAAGAAGATGCATAAGGTCATCACTAAATATTAGAGTAGGTGAATAAGGGTATAACCCAATGCAACTAGAAAGATTTTAAAAGCTCATCACCAAGGATTATTTCAAAAAATTATGGGAATCATTTTTTTTTTACTTTTATTAAGGCATGATTTTGAATTTTGATATCTCTTGGAAAACAAGGAAGGATTTTAGCAAGGTTTGTCCACTTACGAGGTTCTAAGACTTAATAATAAATTTTGGATATCAAGATGTATGGAGGGGATAATACTCATGTTGTTGAACATATGGGTAGGGATAAGTTACTATCTTATGGAATTGATGGTTAAGGACTAAAATACCCAAATTTCATATGATTTATAACTTTCTACTCATCATGGTAGGTTCTAGGGAGTAATAGGTGTTAGTGTAAACAAAACCATTATCATACCTAGTTAGTTGATCATCTTTCTAGGATTGACCTATTCACACCTAGCTTGAGTTTACTTATGTTTTCTTTTGCTTTTGTCTAACTTCATATGGTTGTGACATGTGTCCTCATGACTTGAGACACATTTTGACACTTGATCACAAACTTGTCAAGTGAGCTCACAAGTGTTCCATCTTTGGAGTGGTAGTCAAAGTTTCACTCATATCTTCTCACCTCCTCATCCTTGACTATATATGCAAGGCTTGATCATTGTGTTTACACATGATAGACATACTATTGTGCATATTTTATTCACTTGTGGAAGTTGTTTCATGTTCTTTGATTTTGACATTCTCCAACATGGTACCAAAGCCATGAGAGTGTGTTTCTTCCTGCATCGAGGTGATTCCCACATTAGCCCTATCAACGGAGTCTCATAGAGCCAAATGGGTTATACCATCACGTCCAGAAGGCTTGAGAAACGAAAAATACCTTTTGTTTCATCAATTTCAATCATTTTCATTTTTTGCACTTTTTTGACCTCTGTGCCTATTTTACGAAAAGTAAAAAATCAAAAATATTTAGAGAGGACCAATCTATCCTCTCCCAATCTACTCATTAGGGTAGATATTTTTATTTAGCAATATTTTGGCCATTTGGAAATATTGACCTATTCGATCTCTTTGGAGGGGTTTCAACTGTTGCTCAGACGGTTGTCATTGGACCAAAAGATCAACCCGTTAATGCCTGATACAACTGCCAGAGTTAATGAATCAACGGGTGACGGTTAAGCCATGTCACACCTTGCAACATCAACTATTGTTTACAAGTCACAATTGTCTGGTTCATGGCATTTTTTAGTGGTTTTATTGTAAGGTTTTAACAATTTGTTTCGCTTGGTTTTGGTCCTCATCAGCCCATTTTCATGAAAAGAGGAAACGTGAAGATCTCTGCCACTTTGTCTCCTTCATGCTATGGTTTGCACTCCATATTTGGTCCCAATTTACACAAAATTGTTAACCAAGAAACAAGTTTGCAGCACTCTTATATTGGTTATTCCTACAGGACTGCACCATACTTTGGCTATCCCGTGGGCTCTAAATGGTCTATTTTAGTTACATTTCCCATTGGCATTGAATAGAGCCGTATCATGGTAATGTGTTAGGCATTTACAAAATCTGAGGATTTCATTGATATTTTGCACCTCATACCTTGCTTTGATCGTGATTAAATCATACCTCCTGCATAACTCACATGCCACACCTGTTCCAAAGGCTTCAATGGTGACTTAATTATATGAGTGACCTACAATTGTGAGGCATGGACCTACTATTTTGGGGCGTCGATCTGCATTTTGAAGGCTTTATACCTTCACATTGCATTAGTGTGCCAATTTGTCATGTAACCCTCTTCTCATTGTGTGACCCCTAACCTGGTTTTTATTTACCTACACTTCAACTACCTTCCCAAGGCATATAACAATCTGTAGAGCTCATTATATTCATGTTGCGCATAATCCAAAACCTGCACAACACTCATCCGCACTCTCCACAAGTAATCGACCTGCCCTCTTCATATTCTCTCGCTGCCCATCCTCACTACGCATCAACAGCCTCGCGGCCTCAACAGGATTTTTAAGAGGCATGAAGGGATGTACTCTCTCTTGCAGGAGCTGCTGAAAAATTAATACGGCGAGATTAGTTGATGATTCTTAACCAATAACGTATTTTGTAACTACCACTACAAAAAAACTAACACTGCGAGATTAGTTGATGACTCTTAACCAACAATCTATTTTGTAACTACCACTACCAAAAACTAACACGACGAGATTAGTTGATGACTCTTAACCAACAACCTATTTTGTAACTACCACTACAAAAATTTAACAGGCGAGATTAATTGATGACTCTTAAACAACAACTTATTTTGTAACTACCACTACCAAAACTAACACAGCGAGATTAGTTGATGACTCTTAACCAACAACCTATTTTGTAATTACCACTACAAAAAACTAACACAACGAGTTTAGTTGATGACTCTTAATCAACAACCTATTTTGTAATTACCACTCAAAAAACTAACACGACGAGATTAGTTGATGACTCTTAACCAACAACTTATTTTGTAACTACCACTACAGAAAACTAACACAACAAGATTAGTTGATGACTCTTAACCAACAACCTATTTTGTAACTACCACTACAAAAAACTAACACAGTGAGATTAGTTGATGATTCTTAACCAACAACCTATTTTGTAACTACCACTACAAAAAACTAACATGGCGAGATTAGTTGCTAACTCTTAACCATCAAGTGTTTGCAAAGAAGGTGGTTTTTCATTTTGGTATGACAGTTTGCAAATAGGGGGTACTTTTCAATTGTAAATATTCATTGGAAAGATGGTTCTAACATCAACGTTTTCACGTCAAAATATTTTATAAATTGTGTTATTTTAATACTTTTTTAATCTTTTGAAATCAACATTGTAAGCAAATTTCGACAAGGCATAACTTTCACCCCAATTATTGAAATTTTGTATATTTTTTATTTCTATCAGAATTTCACAAGGAATTCAATTTTACATGTAAAAATAAGATCCATATTGTCATTTTATCACATTTTTGTAAAAATCACAGTGCATTATAAATAGTCGATTTGGCATTTGATCTTCACAACTTGTAAAATTTTCTTGCACATTGTTCTGGGGGGCTACAATCAACACTAATCATTCTTGGGGGGCTCTTTGAATCAAGAGGGCAATCTAGGTGTTTTTTATTTTTACTTTGTTGGTTAATGTGATTATGTCTCTCACACTAAAGCCCTTCCATTTGAGTATTCTTCATAATTCTCCTAATCAATGGAAAATCAAATGTGAATATTATGGAAAGAAAAGGCATACAACAAAAGAGTGGACACAGTTTTGTCGAACTAAGGAACTGAAACAAATTCTTCTTAATCATGGTATTTCCTTACTCGATCCTCTAGTTCCAACATATACAAAAACATCATCTAGTCTTGAACTCGGACATCTTGTGAGACATCATCATTTGGGGATGAACAATTTAGTTTGATGACTTGCATTGATATCTCATCTCACATATCACTTATTGCTACATCTGAATTTGGTATTGACTCATTCATGAGTTCTCATGATTCTTTGCATCAAGATATTTCTCTCATCATTCCAAATCCACCACATTGGGATGCATATCTATTAGACATGTAACATCTTTGTTTGTAGAATCCCACCTTACAAATTTGGATGACTCTATTGAGGACATTTGTCTTATATTTGATGACATCTTTGATGAAGTTGTATTACCATTTTCATCTTTGGATATTACTCTTGCCTTGCCTACATTGGCTTCTATCATAAAATATTTTTCAAACATTCATGAGTTTCCCTATCCAACTCAATTATCATCATCTATAGTAGTATCAAATTCACATTGATCCTGACATAACCACACATCCATGGTACCTATTCTAGTTCATGTTCTATGATACATGATCCATCTTATAATCATCCATCAGACATTAGCATTGTATTGGATGTCTTTGAGCATCATTGGTATCATTTCAGTCTTTGGATCATGTGCATCACTCAACGACATTCACCTTACTTCCTCCATATTCCTATCTAAAATGGGAAGTCATCTTGCACAAATTTGTGGTTTTGTTTCTTCCCAAGGGGAGAAATATTGGTTAGCATTCATGGATCATCTTCAACATCCATTAAATCAAGTATCTACCAACACTACAAGGATCATCTTGAGGGGAGGTTGCATGGTTTCTCTTCTACTATCAGTTTTGGGAGGAATCATTTTCTCACATGGAGTTCATCACTTCATATTTTTTGGGAGGGTCACATGACCTTCTCTCTTTTCTCTCATATAGGAGGAAAATTCATTGTACTTTGTGCTAGAATTAGTCCTTGGGGGGTCATAATGATTCCTCCATCTATCACGTATCTTCTTTACTTGTGCATTTCATTTCATGTCTCTTTTGGAGAGGGGTTTTCATTTTCCACTAGACTCCTTTACTCCACTTTATGAGATATGTTTACATGAGTACCTAACATGGCCTAGTAGTCGAGACTCATCATTAGTACATACATTACTCCCTAAGTTGTACTTAAGGGGGTTTTATTGTAAATAGAGTCATTACCATACTTAGTTAGCTAATCGCCTTTCTAGGATTGACCTATTCACTCCTAGCTTAAGTTTATTTAGGTTTCCTTTTGTTTTTTTCTTACTTCATATGGGAAACATTTGTCCTCATTCCTTGAGACACCTATTGAAACTTGCTCACACACTTGTCAAATGAGCTCACAAGTATTCCATCTTTGGAGGGGTAGTCAAAGTTTCACTCCTACCTTCTCACCTCCTCATCCTCGCCTGTATATGCAAGGATTGATCATTGCATTTGCACATGATATACATATTGTTGTGCATATTTTATTCACTTGTGGATTTTTTTTCATGCTCTTTGATCTTGACATTCTCCAACAATAGGATGAAAGGTTCAAATGGTGTGTGGTAGTGACATGAAAATCATATTTTAGAAAGATGGATTAGAAAATTCTTGGAATTCCTTAATGCATAAACAAAATATATACTTGTGAGATAATTTTTCTTGGTTCTTGATGTTAGAATTGTTGAGAGAAATTAAATAAGAATGATATAAAACATTGTAGAACAATATTAATAAAGGGTTTAAATGGTTTAGGTACTTTGTATCATCTGCAAATTATTTTGGAACATTTAAAAAACATGAAAGAGAACATGGAAAAACATATGTATAAGTTAAATGAAGGAAAACTTCACAATAAACACTACATGCTAACTTTATTCAATGCATATTAATAAAGAAGAGATAGTAACACATAAAAGAAAAGAAATTGGAAATTACTATGTAAAATGAATTATTATATATTATTTTTCATTCTATTTTATTATTTTTTCTAAATATGAAAAGTCTAAGGAACAGTAGAACCCATTCAATCAACCCAAAAGCAAGATTATGATTTCTAAATTAAATATCCTAACTTCTAATTTAGGATTATAAACTGTGAAATGTCGAATTGAAACCCTAAACAACTATTATAAAA
This sequence comes from Sequoiadendron giganteum, assembly GCA_007115665.2. Taxonomy (NCBI): domain Eukaryota; kingdom Viridiplantae; phylum Streptophyta; class Pinopsida; order Cupressales; family Cupressaceae; genus Sequoiadendron; species Sequoiadendron giganteum. The sequence goes on along the minus strand of CM021107.1, from coordinate 18,357,139 downwards.
CCTAAAATTTCTATTTGAAACCCTTGTTTCTAAATTATAAACCCTAAAATGTCTATTTCAAACCAATTAGTTTTCAATACCAAATACGGATTTTGATTGATATTCTAAAATTTGTTTTTGCAATAATATCTATTTTTGAACACTAAAATATCAAATTGAAACCCTAAATACCAATTATGATAACATGGGAGTGAAATGTCACATAGGAAAAAATAGAACATTGAAGATTGTGTGAAAATATATAAGGTATAGGTCCAAGACAAAAAATATATAAAGAGGAAATATAACATAGAAACATAATATAAGGTAAAATTAGAGTATAATGGCATTAAAAAAGTCATAGTGTAAGAACACATAAATAATAAAATTTATCATAAGAGAGGAAATATGAAGATGTGTCTCACTTGTGGGTTACAAAGATTCAATATAGATTTGAAATAGGTTCACCCTTTATTGTATTTTTCCACCTTAGAGAATTGCAGCACGAAAATGGGTCCAAAGATTGGTTCCCCATATAGATAGTTCCTAGATCTAATATCATTTCCTAGAATCCTCATATACATATTAAGTATAAAAATAACTCATGGAAGTATTTGGTGACTAACTACTATTAGGGATTTATCATAGGTTAGAATGGGATTTTTGTCATTATTGCTATCAAGAAGATCAAAACAACATAGAGAGTGTTAGGAAAAGGTGTGTTGTCCACCTTGCATAATATTATAATGTAATATTTATTTATTATGCGGTGCACCTAAGGAAGTGTGCATCACATGGGCTAACATTCTTGGAGGAACTTTATGTGTTGTATGTAGCATTGGATTAAATATTTAATGTGGGGTTACACATGGGGAAAATATTTAATCTTGGGAAAACTTAGTACCAAAACTAAATGTGAGGGTTAATGGTTTTGTAAGCTCATGGCATTAGTCACATGGTTCTATGTATTACCATTTGGTAGTTTTGTGTGAGCTTGTTTCTATAAAATCAAACACATGGGTAGTTGTCTAGGGTTGGCTAGTTGGCATTTGTGAGGGTTGAAGTATGGCATGAGATGTGTGGTTACATGATTATTCACATGGAGTTCTTGTGGATATCTTGTGTTTCAAATGTATTCATGGAGGTCTCTAAAGATGTATTGTAATGGTTTTTATTGACTAATACATGAGTGATGGATGCTTTTGAATTCTTTTGATTTGAAAAGTTACAAAGATTTTGCCATTATTGCTATTAAGAAGAGAAAATTTGAGTAGAGACATTATTTTGATTTGACTAGTTATTTAATATTCATGATTGATAGGCAAGAAATTCATTGATAGGAATAAACACCTTAATATTTCATTGAGTCTCTTGTTATTGGGTGATTCTTGGTCAATAATATATATGTTATTTTTTCTTAGAAAACAATTATTATGTCTAATTGAATAATATCTTATCTATTAATGGGTTGACACCTACTAAGAGATTGATATTGGGACACTTATTTGGAAAGGTTTTATTGGAGAGTCTATTTATGCAGTTTAGTTTTTCCCTTACTATAGTGTGGTTATCAATAAATAAGACTTTTATTCAGCCTAGTTGTCCATAGAGGTTGGAATTAGCGAATCTACTTTTGTAAAAAATGAATCTATGAGAATGTATGGAATTGTGTTCAAGGTGAAAACCCTTACCCTAAAGGAATCAATTGATTCTTTAACAACTAAAATCCATGGAGTTGATCTATCCACTATAGTTAGAAGTGGCTTATAGTCTCCATCAAGTCTCGACCAATTGGTTTTAGCAACAAAAATATTCTAATAACTCTAGTCTAGATTTATATTTTATAGGCTTAGCTAGTCAAGCAACCTTAGATTAGGACATGCTTGCTACATTATTTTTTACTGCATAATAGACATAATTACCCTATCAAGAATAATCAATCATAAATTATAATTGGTAAACACCACTAAGAAGAACCAATTACTACAAACACAACTTGGTTTTTCCAAGTATTTTCTTACTAATTGAACTACCTTAAATAGTTTGCATTCATCAAATAAATAATAAACTAAATAACATGTGTTTATATTAGGTCTATAGATACAAATTTATACCATCATAGGTGCATCCATTTATGGATAAAGATACTCTTCAATATATTTATATAATTGGGTCTCAATCTTCAATGGGACCAACATGATAATCTATTGAGTAAATTGCTTCATCAACTCATAATCAAATTCAAGAATAGAATTTAATGAAATATGTTGCTCCGTATAAAGAATAGTTTGCTTAACAACTTACTAAAATGATTGATTTTAGACCCCTAATTTCTACTTATGGGTAAACAACAATCTCTCTTACTTCTATTCTCAAAATGGAAGGGATACTATCACCTTTAATTCTAGGTATATAGCCATACAAAGGGAAGCTATATAGTGTTGTTCTTAATAAGGAATTTAAAAGACAACTAGCTTTTCTCCTACTTCTCCTAGTTCTTTTGGTGCCACTCCTACTTTAAAGAAAGTGAGGTATGTGGAAACACTTCCTACACTAATATTTTGAGGAAATTGTTGTAAAAATTTTAATCTTTTAACAATTACAAAAATTAGAAACATACTTAAACATCAAATAAATTTAATATATACCATAACACAAGTGTATGTGGGGAAAACCATTTTAGGATAATAACCCCACACTCCAAAATAGCTCAATGTATTATTCAAGAAATCATAGCTATAATACACTTATAGAACAAGCCTTCATAGGATTATCACCAACCAATTATCTAGAGGATTTATTGCAACTTAAAAATATCTACAAAACTCTACACTCAACCCGATATCAAGCACCTTATATATAAGAGATACAAAACCTAATTTATAATCAAATGGTAGTTACAAACCCATGAGCTAGAGACACCCAAAAAAGGGCTAAATCAGCTCACTAGATCAAAGAGATAAAGGGTTGGCTAAATGAGCCTTCTATGCCCATAATTATAAGCATACAATACATGGAAGAACCAATACAATATTCATGCAAGAAAGTATGCTTCACCACATATTACAAATCAATAACCTCTTCTTAGATACCCTCCAAAGGATAACATAGGACATTAAAATAACTATAGATGACGATGTGGTAGAGGAATAGGCCATGAATAAAGAAGAATAGAGGATGCCACCTATTATAGATGTAGTTAGTATGCTAATTAATGTCAAAAAGAGAAGAAGAAGAGTCATAGATTTTGTAGTGACTCTAATTATGATTTGTTTACTTGCACCAAAGCACAACAATATTTTAAGAATGTGCCGCCACAGAAAGGAAAATATTTAGTAGGACCTAACACAACAAAAGGGTTTAAAGTCATAATGAGGGTACCAAAAAAACATTCAAGGAGCCAAAAGGTGTGCAAAATATAAAACTAATGAGAAATCTACATAATAAGCCAATTATCATTTACAAGAGAAGAGTGAATGGAGAAGAAGTATTTGGAAGGAACTAAAATGAAAGGTATTATTAATTATAGGAAGAAAAATAAAGTTACGATAATAACTATAGGAGAGATTGACATTGCAAAAGAAAAATTATTGAGAGATTGGTAGGAGTTTTTCTTACAAATTACAACATGACATTATAGTTTAAGATGCTAGAAATATCATCATAGTAGAAAAGAGAAAGGAATATTATGACGATGCCTATTTTAAAAAAAAACTAGCTATTAAAAAAATTGGCAAACTTTGTGAAAGAATAAAATCTTATAGAAAAATTAAAGCAATTCTCAAAATATTGAAACAAGACTAGAAATACTAATTTAAGACCACAAATCATTAGTACAGAAAAAACCCAAGGAGATGGAAGAAAAATCCAATCTTGATATAACTCTAGTAAATAATAGACACTTTAAGAATGTATTAGTTGACTAGGGAGAAAATGTTTGTATTCTACACAAAGGAGCTTAGAAATATTTTGGAAAACCAACACTTTACAACACGCCTTACTATATTGCTCTTAAAAACTATACTTCCATCAATAAAATTAGAACTTGGAGGGATGTTGAAGTTAACTTACTAGGGATTAAGAAGAAAATTGAATTTGAAATAATCAAAATGAAGGAAGCATTTGACACATTCAACATCTTACTAAACTTGGAGTGTTTTTTCAATTGTAATGGAACAATAAAATTTTACAAGGAATAATTACCGTTCTTTAGTAAAGATAAATGCATACACCCTTATATATAGATATGAGAAACACCTATATAGAATAAGTACAAGTGTAAATTGAATAAGAGGATAAGAAGGCATTATACTCTATAAAATCCCCACAAAAGATACTATGGGTGAATCTAACTTAGAGGAAGAAATAATTCTTTATAACAATAAATACAACATTGATAGTGAAGATGCAATAGAATATTGGCTTTGTGATAAGCTATAAATACAATCTAGAAAGGTATTGGAAGAAAGAAGGATCTATAGTCTAATAAAAATAGAGAAAAACTCTAGCTACATTGTTGCAAATAATGTTAATCCACCATAGACTTAATATTAACATTAGGAGCAAGGTTGATACACATTTCCCAATATTATACCACTTATTGAATACCTTTCAAGATCAAGGGGAGTACCAACATCATTGATCCGACTGCTAAGTGTTGAGAGGCCCATAGTGTTAGAAATCTAAAATAGATTGAATAACCCAAGGAACTTTATAAGAGAAATTCAGAGCTACACAAATTAGAAAAACATAAACAATGCAAACCAACATCTCTGAGAGATATGCAATGTTAGGATGATAAAATTGCATTAAGATATTTTAAGATGTAAAAAATACAAGCTAGGTAGTTATTTTATGTAGAACTAAGGAGATGATGGAGGTGAAAAATCAACCAATAGGAATTGAACACCACTAATCATCAATATTAAATAAAGTGATGAAAAAGTAAATACTCCACCCTTTAAGGTTGGAGACACCTCATCACTTTATCTCCTAGTTATTAAATAATAAACTCACTTTATTATCCTAAGCAAGCTTAATAAAAGTGTAAGAAAAACCTTCACCAACACCCCCTTTAATCGTAGCTTAGGAGGATGTAAAAGATGATAGGCTTCGACAAATGATGTCACGTTAGGTACCCATGTACATATAAAATCCCCTCCAAAGAAGAAGTACCCCCATAAATAGAGAAAGAGAGAGAGAGAACACCCTCCCCAAAATAGAGAGAGAAGAAAAGGAATAATTAGCCCTCCCCAAAGAGATTCAATGGTAGATGCTCAAAGTTGGATGCAGAAGATGGTCCACAATTATCGAACAACGATGCTCCCTTTAGGAAGAAATAAAATTGATGGTGTATGCAAGCTATCTCCCAAGTCCCAAAAGGAATATGTAGGAATAAAGTGCAAGATGTATGAAATCTCTAAACTTGGCTCAAGTGTCCCCATATTGATGTTGAAGGCTATCACATTCAAATCAAGCGTTCTAGGCCACACTGCTAAAAATGACAAATCATAATATCCTAAATATTGATGTAGAACACATTCCAAAGACTCAAGTATCTCCTCTGAAGATGTATCCTCCAAATGTTGATCCAAATTATCCACACTTATGTCCAACTATGATGAGTGATCATGAATGAGAGGGTAAGAGTGTTCCCTCACAACAACTACAGAAGAATCAACTCCATCAAAGAGAAGATGAATACAATCAATAGTGTCTGGACTATATATACATGCATCTCCATAAACAAGTCTAAAATACCTGTCAAGAGATCATCTCACAAAGCTAAATCGAAAAGACTATGTATGTCCTACTACAAAGAATCATTGGAAGCTTTATAAGAAGCAATATTGGAATTTATGGTAGCAACATATACAAGGACCAAAGATTTTTCCTCAACAGTGTCATTTAGATCCAAAATGAGGAACTCTACAAACAAACAAGAGATGTCTTGTAGGAATTGGTCCCAATGAACAAAATCCAAAAGGCATAAATGACCTTACTATAATGACTCACTAGATGCTTGTTGTACCGCAAATACTGCTAAATCTGTCAAAAAGGTCAAAATTGGGGTTTGTATGTCTTGCATGGGGGTCAAAACCTTGAAATTTTCAAAATCAGGCAATGTAGGTCAGTTCAAAATGATCAAACCTATGATACCCAGATTTCAATTTTTTATCCCTAAATTTTAGGAAAATTTCTATTTTTAGCAATTTTCTAAAGATAGAAACTTTTCTGGGTTTTTCTGGGTTTCTTTCGAAATGGATACTTGCAAAATTTTCTAAAAATAGAAATTTTGGCTTCTAGGGTTGAGACTGATTTTGATTGGCTTAAAATACTTCCTCATCAGGCTGGTGCAGTCGGAATCACAAAAAGATTAGTTTTCCTCTAGTGGGATTGTTCTGTTTTTGAGAAGCTTCTTCTAGAGAATCAAGGTTATCAATGGAGGTCAGTCAGCTACCAGGTGTTAGAATCAGATGTTCAAGCATCAAACAGAAGTTGTCAACAATGAACGTGCACAAAAAAGGGAGAAAGGAGAGTAGAAGCTAAAAAAGTTGAAAAATGCAAATATTTGGTTAACTCTGGTGAAACCTGGCGCCTCTAGTCAAGAAGGGCGCCCATTCTCCCATGCCTTAGAAATTTTTTGTATCCGACAGTCGAGGTCAAGACAAGCACGTCAAATGAGGTAAAGTTTGAAAATTGCATAGAAATGACTAAGTCTGCTAGCCATGGGCGCCCTTGAAGGAGAAAGGCGCCCAACCTTTCAAGGGATCAAAAGTCAAAATTAGGGTTTCTGCCTCTAGGCCTTTGTTGCTCATAATCCTCTCAGCTCCGCGGTGAATCCGTTAGCACGGTCATTTGATCATCTAGTCGACTAGAAACTCAGATCAAACAGGAGCCATGATAAGAAGTGTTCAAACTTTGAATATGAAAAATGATGAAAATATTCCAAGTCTGGTGAATCTGGGCGCCCCTGGAGAAGAAGGGCGTCCAAGTTTTTGAGAAGTCAAATGATAGAATTTGCAAAAGGCACCTCCAATGTGACTTCATCAAACTTGATCAAGCTATCCAATGCAATCATCAGCACGTCTGTCGGAGTAGGCAATCATCAAATGTCGCAGGTTGAACATAAGAGAAAAAATGAACAAAATGACAAACATCAAAAGCAACAATGAAAAACTCAAAATAAAAACTATCTCTAGAGAAGATGGGCACCCTTGAAGGAAAAGGGTGCCTAGGGTTTAGAGCCTCTAGATGTCAGTTTTCAAAGATGAAGTATCCAAGAGACCCCTTCCAGAATCTTCTCACCTATCTCGTGAATCCATCAGCCAGTCAATTTGACAAGTACAACGCCCAGAATCATGAATTCATCTGAAGGTCAAAAGACAAGCATAAATTTGAAGATCATGAAAATGGCTAACATTGGAGAAAGTGGGCACCCCTGGAGGAGAGAGGCACCTGAATTTTTGAAGGGTCAAACGAAGTTTTCATCAAAAGTCACCTCCAAAAAAACTTTGTCAGATTCGATCAAGCTCTGCGATGAATCATTTAGATTGTTCGTCAGATCAATCTGGAGGCTGAAAATCAGAATCAAACTAGAGAAGAAAATTGAGGAAAATTTTTAAAGGATGAAAAATGGTTTAAGTCTGAGTGAAGTAGTCGCCTCCGGCCAAGAAGGGCACCCAACCTCACTTGCCTTAGTCAAATTATTGAAGATTTCAAAATTTTGAATCAAGAGGAAACATCTGAGTTCATTTCACGAACTCAGATTAGGGTTTTCAAGAATTAGGGTTTGAGAGTTGTTTTCTCAAAGACAAAACTTATTTAAAGACACCTTTGTGTTTTATTTTTCATATTTTCTTGTAGGTGGCTTCAAGGAGAAACAAAGCAGCAACTTCAAACCCTTATTTTCAAGATTCAAGAGTTTAACTTGCTGGTTTTTCAATAAATCTTTAGATCAGCACTCAAGAAGGCTTGCTTTGTCATATTTTTTCATCTAGAACATCAAATCTTTGAAGAAGGAGGCCATTACTTTCAATTTTCAGCGAGTTGGTTTATACTGGTTCTATCTTCTGGATAATTTTTGGAGAATTTTCTCAAGGTTGCAGCAGTTGCTTTTTATTTTGCATGTCAAAGAAAACTTCCAAACTTTCAACTTCCAATCTTCTAGGTCTATCTTAAATATTCTTCTGGACAAAACCCATATCATAGTTTTTTTAGTGAAACTTCAAGTGGCTGCTTTTTCAGTGAAACTTCAAGGTTTTCAAAATCTGATCAACTGGGTTCATCCAGAATGTGCTCATGAACAATACCCAGATGCCAACTTTTTCTGCATTTTTCAGAGAAAATTAGGGTTTGCTACTTTTTCAATCTTCACTCCAAATTTTCAAAAACGGACTATCTGGGTTTGCTTGTAACAAAATTCTAAACAAAACCCATATCTTAGAAAATTTTCCATAAAATTAATCCGTTTGATGAAGAAAATGATCAAGTTATTTTTAGGGTTTGTGTTGAGCTTGTCAGAACCTAGTCAAGTTTACAGTCAATCTTCATGTTTTTTAGCATAGAGTACACTCCCATCGAATTCAGAGCCAAACAAGTGTTGTATCATAATTATTTGAACGAACGATGTTGGGAAGTGCTTTTCAATACCATCATGGGCATAAAACATCATCATCTCAGTTGAAGAACATGCAGAGGGAGTGGTATGAGCGAAAGGACAAGTGTCACAAAAAGTTGTGCAAAACTCTTCCGTAGGAGAATCAAGAGAAGTGTCAGAAGCATAAAGTTGCAGAGCTGCCAAGTTATCAATTAGTGAGTCATCTTTTGAGACAGTGATGTTTTTAAAGAACATAACTCATAAAGAAGCTGATGATGTCAAATATTCTCTAAGTTTGATTGCAAAAGAGGAGAAGATCCTAGAAAAGCGGAATATGGCTATAGATAGTATCAACGCTCCTGATAGAGAGGCGGTTTCCCGCTTTTTGGCGGATGTGATTGAGATTTAAAGCAATAATCTTCTAGAAGCTTTCTCCAAGCTTTCTTTCCATTCTTATCTCACGCTTTCTTTCTATTCTTGTCTCAATTCTTATCCATTCTTTGAAGAAGAAGGAAAACAAATGTAATGAGTTGGCATTTCCTATTTTACATGCTTTCTTAGGTGTTAGATGTTATCTTCTTTAGATTTAGAAATAAAGCTTGCATGTAGGGCAAGTATTAGTTGTAAAAGCAAGGAGATTTTAGGGTTCCCTACTCCTCTACTTAATTATAAATAAGAGCAGTGTTTGCTCATTTTAGTAGATCCATGCTAGTGATAACAAGACACAAGTTCCTTTAGTGCCTTCTCTTTGTTATTTAGTGTTGTTTGGAACCGTGCTTGTGATAACAGAATCGTTGAGCTTATGCCTTCATGTTTGTTATTGTTTAGTGTCAGTTCACTTTGTGTAAAGAGCAAGTTTGCATGCCTCCTTAGCTGCAAATCCTTGTTTAGTGCATGTGTTATGTGTCAATTATAATCAGGTTGATCGCATGTTGCAAGTATTTTGCTACAACTTGTTGTCCCGAAATTGTAATCTTTGTTCTAGAAGTTTGAGTAAATAAAATCTTGAAGCTTGCTTTACTACCCTCGATATAAATATCTCAGATTTTCGTTTATTGTTTTGTGTTAGAAGTGTGAGGAAATAAAATCTTGAAGCTTGCTTTGCTACCCTTGAAATAAAGTCTCATACTTCTGTAATACTTTTATGATCTCCTTTTTCAGCTTGCATTGAAATTTAGTAGATGTATGTTGAGGAAACATTATCCAAGTATCTTTGTCAGAAAATCAACCTCGTCCATTTCTAGACTCTCTTGCTCTTTGTTTACTCGAGAGGATAGAAACGTTTTAGCATAAGTTAAGTTGTAGTTGTCAAGTTTGATTAAAGGGAAAACCTCATCTCCAACATCTAGAGTTCTATAACCTTGTGTTCTCGCAGCTGAATAAAAAAGATAGGCAAAAATTAGTTTATTTCACTTTCTTTATGCAACTCAGCAAAAGAGGGAGCTTCCCCTCCTAATTCAAAGAGCAGTTTATTACACATAGATGTCCGTTTCCAAAACGCATTCTAGAGGTGCAATTTGAAACGCCAACAATGTGCTCAAAGAAGCATCTCTAGAATATAAAGTAGGAACAAGTATTGTTGATGAGGTATCAATGAATTTCTTACAAGATGTGTCCATGAAAGATGGGGAAACATAATTTTCAGTATCATCCATAATAGCTTGGTTATCCAAGGAAACAACACTTTTAGATGAAGATTCAAAGTTTTCATACAATTGTTGTATGTTGGTCCAAGTAGTGAAAGGGCACTCAGTGTGCACTATGTGATGTAGAGTATCCTAAAAAATAGTGATACATATTAGTCCATAGACATGTCATTATTGTTAGACCATACATTCTTTTGATCATAATCACTTGGCTCAAGAATGATTCCAAGGAGATAGGGTAGTAGATCCTACTCAATGCAATTATTCTTTATCCCTTCTTTCTAGGACAAATAGTTCTTTGAAGTTAACTTGACAACAGAAGGATAAAAATAGTTTTTAAGAGGCATGACTAACCCCCCATAAATGAAACTTTATCTTAGTTCATGATTACAAAATTCCTATATAATCTCGTAATAATGAGTGCAAAAGACACCAAAAGAATATCAATACACTCCTACCCTTTTCACTAGTATTAAAAATCACCCCCAAATATTACAAGGTTAACACTTTATAGTTTAGTGTGTTTATAAAGCTTTTTTCAAGATACAATGCTCAATAGACCCACAATAGCCAAAACTATAAATTTTTATATAAAATGAACTTTAGAAAAAATCTAGAAAATTAATCGTATAGTTGTATATTTCTCTTTAGTATCTTTCCAACACCTATTCATTTTGAAAAAATGAAGCACCGAGGTAAAAGTTATGGCATGTTGAATAAATTTGCAACAACCAACTTCAACCCACAATATCTAGAAGAAAATGGAAAATTTTATTTTAATACCTCAGTTTATGGAAAGTAATCATCTCCATATTTACAATGATATCTCATTTGCCAAAAATGAACATCGTGGCAAAAAGTTATGAGTTTCTTAACAAATGGCTAAATTTAGCCTATAGTGATGACCCTCCTAGCAATATAAAAAATTATCAAAAATCAAATCATCTAAAATAAACAAATTTTATATGAAAATAGGGATTTTTGGGCCATCTAAATGTAATTGAAGCATCTATTTGAGCTATAAATGCTCCAATAAAAAGTTGTTCACCAGAGCTAAGCTTCAAACTCCAGTTTGTAACTATATCAAACTGTGACCAAATTGAGTCAAATAAAAGCTAGATCTAACTTTCTTGGACATTCTAAACTCAATAGTGAGCTTATATTTGCACAAAAATACTCCAAAATGAACCTATAATACAAATCCTCAAAGATAAAACTCCAAATCTAGTATTTCTATCATTTTTTTCTGATTCTCCAAGTCATCATATGATGCGAGAGAAGAGCATACTCAAATTTTCAAGATCTTGCATAAAAAGCTCAAACTCTCAATTAGGAATCTATGAACTTAGAGTTCTTAAAACAAAAGCTTTGATACCATGTTGAAAATCTAAAAAATATTGAATAACCTAAGAAACTTTATAAAAGAAATCCAAACATAAACAATGTAAACCAGTGTTCCACAGAAACGTGTTTCCCCCATTTTTGGCCAAGTTTATGAAATGGGGACGTTTCGGGGATGGGGAAATGGGTACTTGGCATTTCCCGTCATCCTGCCACCACCACCGGTGCTCCGCCTGAGACTGGGAAACGTCTCCGCATCTCCTAGGAGACATGGAGACGTGGAGATGTCTCCAAGTCTCCTAGGGAGACGCCTAGGCATTTCTTGGGAGACAGGGAGACGCCTAGCCATCTCCCTTCGAGCCCATGTCAATGAAGCTTTGGAACTTAAAAATTTAAAAAAAAAATAGATTTTTAAATGTTTTGGGGTTACCCTAATTTGGAATGGGCCCCACCCCTTCCTCCAAAACAACACAAAACAATGTAATTTTATCATTTCACTCACATTTTGAATGACTGATTTTTTTTGCAGCTAGTTGAAGAGGAGGAAAAACTTGAAGAAGTCTAATTGAAGGAGTGAAAAGAGTGATTGCAAGTGTTATAGGAGTGAGAAGGAGAAATACGAAGAGGAGGAAGAGGATTCTACTGCATTTTGGAGAGATTTTTCAAGCACAACGTAGGGTTTTTGAAGTTTTTTTCAGATTTCTTGTTGTTTTTGTTTTATTTTTTGAGTTTAAACTTATTTTTGTTTTATTTTTTGAGTTTAAACTTGTTTTATTTTCTTATTCATCTCAAAGACTCAAAATCAGATTTGATGTTGAATCTTGAGGGAAAAATGATGAAGATGATTGAATCATTCATCATTTTTCCCTCAAGATTCAACATCAAGTTTTTTATTTTAAAAATTTAATACTGAACTTTTTTTTTTCTTATTCATCTCAAAATCAGATTTGATGTTGAATCTTGAGGGCAAAATGATGAATGATTCATTCATCTTCATCATTTTTCCCTCAAGATTCAACATCAAATTTTATTATTTAATATTTTAATTTTAATTTTTAAATAATACAAAAAAATTAAATTATAAATTGTAAATTTTGTTTTCAAAAATAAAATTTCAAATTTGTATTTCAATTTGTTAAACTAGGCTGATTTTATTTTAATTTTGCGAAATGCAGTGTCACTTTCACAATGAGCAGTAGCATGAGTGGGGATGACATGGAAATCCATTCTCATTGTGAACATGATTCAAATTTTGAACCTGAGAATGAGCAAGATGGCCATGGGGATGATTCTGCAGCCCATTTTAGTTCCACGGCGAGTGCACCAGCTAGTACAGGTTGCCCTTCAGAGTTGTTGGCAGAGTATGTTAGGGGTCCCTTTGATCCTAAGTCTCCTCTCAAATAGTTTGCTTCAAGAATACAAGGCACATCACGTATAGGTGGGGGAACAAGGAAGTGGAAGTGCAACATTTGTGAGGTTGAATGGTTTGGTAGTATCACTAGAGTGAGTGTACACTTTCTTTTTTGGATAGGAAAAGGTGTGGAGCCTTGTAAATTTCTAAAGGAAACTAAAAATATACGTTATAGAATTGAGTTTAACAGACTTTGGGGCATTCCAGATGACACAAATATTTTAGTCCCTACTACTTTGTCTGCTAGGGCAGCCCTTCAGTGCATCCATGATGCGCCACATACTTCTCCTCATGCTTCGTAGATGGGAGGAATCATGTTTGGATCTCCATCCACTTCCACTACTAGTGTCGCTAGGGGGACAGCTGCAGGGAAACGCAAGTTGCAGACATTACAAAGTAAACCCATTGCTGATATGTTTAATGTGCAGCTGAGAGATGAGATAGATGAATCCATTGGCAAGTGCTTCTTTGCCAATGGCATTCCATTTCATGTTACACGGTCTCCTTATTATAGGGAGATTATGGCTATGGTGGTGAAGGGAGGAACATCATATGTGCCACCAGGTGAGATGAAAATGAGGACTTCGATCTTGGATAAGTGTTATTCTAAGATCAATATTTTGATGGATAAGATGAAGGCATGTTGGGTGGCATCTGGGTGTAGCATAGTTATGGATGGGTGGGTGGACATTAGCCATCATCCACTCATCAATATCATGGTCACATGTGTAGAGGGCCCATACTTCCTTAGAGCAGTTGATTTTACAGGGCATCACAAAGATGTTGATTTTTAGTTTCAGGTCCTCAGGGAGGCTATTGAGGACGTTGGGCCACAAAATGTGGTCCAAAGATGCAGCCCATGTGTGTAGATAAGTAGGGAAACTCATTGAGGCAGCCTATAGACATATTTGGTGGACCCCATGTTGTGTGCATGCCATGAACAATGCACTCAAGGACATGGGTAAGATTGATTGGATTAGAGGAGTGGTCACCGATGTGAGAGATGTGCAAATGTTTATCTGCAACCACCACACTTCACATGCACTCTTCAAGACCTTCACGAAGAAGGAGTTCTTGAAACCGATGGAGACCCAATATGCATCATATTTCATTGTCTTGGAGAGAATGATTGAGTTGCAAGAGGAATTGCAACTCATGGTTATGACTAATCATTGGAATAGGTGCGTCGAGGCCAAGACAATGTAGGGGAGAAGGGTGAAGGAGATAATGAAGAGTGATTTGTTTCGGACTGATGTGAAATACATTATCTCCATCATTTCTCCAGTATTCCAGGTTATCAGATATGGGGATGGGGATGCACCTAACCTTGGAGAGGTGTATGAGTGCATCGAATCTATGTTTGACCAGATGAGGGTTGTTGTGCGAGTGAAGGACCCCTCTCTAGCATTCTACAATGAGCACATCCAGCCAATCATTCAGTGCAGATGGGACAAGTTGAACACTCCTTTGCATATGGTTGCCTTTGCCTTGAATCCTTAGTGGTACAAGGCTAGATTGGGTAGAGTGACACTAATTCAGGATGATGAGGTGAAGGTGGGTTTCTTTAGGTGCATAGAGAAGATGTATGATTCTAGAGATGTCGGCACAATTCACACTGAGTGGACCAAATTTTCCACTCTTAAAAACTATTCAAATGTGGAAAAGATGGATATAGATTCTATGGCACAAGAGGACCCACTTTTGTGGTAGAATTTTCATGGTACAAAATCTTTGACACCACTCTAGCTATCCGTCTGCTATCCCAGGTTTCCAGTTCTTCAATTGCTGAGAGGAACTGATCTACATATAGATTCATCCACTCTCTTAAGAGGAATAAAATTAACTCTAAGAGAGCAGAGAAGCTTGTGGCTATACACAGTGCTTTGTGTCTCATGGACCGTGAGACACTTGGGTACAAGGAGAGTCCAACGACACGATGGGATGTGGAGCCAGACGAGCCTTCACAGATTGATGAGGATGATCCTACCACTTCAGATGTAGGGATGGTTGGTGTGAGCTTGAGGGATCTTGACCTTATAGAGTTCAATAGTTCCAGTGATGAGGAGTTTGAACTTGCAGATGATTAGAGGCCTCCCTTCACTACATTTTGAGTTTTGACATTTTGGCATTTTGTCTTTTGTAATGCTATTGCTATTATTATCTGTATTTACTATTTGGCATTTGCTACTCATTGTAATGATGAATCATGTAATCATATTTATAGACTTTGTGATGTCTCACATGACATCAGATATTCATATTTTTGATATAATAGAAATCTCCAGTTTGACAATTTCATTTGCCAAATTTTATTTAGCAATTAGCATTCAAGAAATCATCGTATTTAGATTTAGTATTTCAAATTTTTCTATGTTATAATTTAACTAATTTCCTATAGTTTCATTTGAAATGTAATTCTTATACTGTTATACTGTTAATAGTTATACATCTTTTCAAAACTAGTTTTTCAAGTACTATAAGTATATGTATAACTATATCAGGACCACCACCCCACCACCCCCCGCAGTCGTCCCCCCGTCGTCCCCAAACTTAGGCGCTTTGTCCCCCCGTCCCGGAAACCTATCCCGCACGTCTCCCCATCCCCCATCCCCAACGCTTGTGGAACACTGATGTAAACCAACTCTGAGAGATATGCAATGTGAAGATGACAAAATTGCATTAAGAGCTTCCAAGATATAAAAATACAAGTTAGGTAGTGAGTTTCTATAGAACTAAGGAGAGCATGGAGGTAGAAAATCAACCAATAGGATTTGACCACCACTATCCACCAATATTAAATAAAGTGATGAAAAAGTAAATACTACACCCTTTAAGGTTGGTGACATCTCATCACTTTATCTCCTAGTTATTAAATAATAAAATTACTTTATTATCCTAAGCAAGATTAATAAATGTGTAGGAAAGACCTATTACTAAGGGAAAATAAATTAGCCCACTAAGAAAATAAAAACCTATACCAACACATAGTCTCATAGCACCACCTGAACTTTTATGTGCTCACTAGCTTTGTTAGTGCATCTGAAACATTCTTCCAAGCATAAGTTTTTTCCAACATCACCCTCTAATCCTCTACTATATCTCAAACAAAATGGTATTAGACATCAATAGTTTTTATCCTTTATACAATTTAGGTTGGGTTCTTTTCTAGACATATGGAACTCTAACTATCACAATAAATTGTAATGGCTCTCTCTAGCCCAACAACTGATCATAATCTCTTAAGCTAGGATTCTTTATGAGCATGAGTTATTACCATTTAATATAGTTCTATAGTGGACAAAGAAACCACATCCCATCACTTACTCATCCAATTGATTTTACCATCAAACATAGTGAAAACATATCCATTGGTGGACCTTCTGTAGTAAATATCTCCAACCCAATCCAACTCCATAAATCCATGAATATAAATAGAGTTTTTGTCCCTTATAGGATTACCATTATACAATAAGGAATACTTATAGGTCCCTTGAAAATACCTAAGGTCCCCTCTTCACTACATCCCAATATACTCGTCTAAGATTACCCATAAATCAACTAAGGGAGCTCCCACCTCTTGAGTAATGCCTAGTCTTATATAGACTATAGCATACATCAAACTCCTAATTACACTAGAATTTAAGGTACTTTTCTCATATCCTCCATCTCATTAGGATAAAGTAGACATTACTCAACAAATAACTTTGTCCCCATTGTAACAAGAACATACAATGGCCTACAATCTATCATTTTAAACCTCTCCAACATTGTGTTCACATACTTATTTTAGCCCAAAAAAAAATTAAATTTACTATATCTCTTATGATATACATCCTTAAGATGTATCTATCTACCCCAAAGTCCTTCATCTCAAACTATGTTGAAAGCTAAGACTTGAAAACATGTCAATAAATTTTTCCCATTACTGAAAACAACATATCATCAACATAACACAATAATGATAATATGATCACCATCCATATTATAATAGATGCAATGATCTAATTTAGATCTTAAAAATTATAAAATCACCACAAAAGAATCACACTTTTGGTACACCACATCCTACGAGATTTCTTAAGACCATACAACAAGTTTTTCAACTTACATGCCAAATATTCTTTACCTTTCTCAATGTAGTGCTTTGGTTGTGTCATATAAATCTCTTCCTCCAAATCACCATGAATGAATGTTTTCTTCAGATCCATATGCTTGACCTAAAAATATTACAATGGAATAAGAAACAATATAAATTTAATAGATGCCAGCTTTGCCACCGAAGATAAAATCTCAACATAATATATTCCATCAACGTAGGAATAACCTTTTGTAACCAATCTTTCCTTGTACTTCTCAATATTTCCATCAAACGATATTTTTTTGTTTTCAACATCCATTAGGTAAAGGTACTAAGTTGGGCATGTAATATTTTTCTTCAAAGCAATCATCTCCTCATCAATGGCCACCTTCCAAGACTTTACATCATCCATACCCATAACTATTGAGAAAATTTGTCTCAACATTGCAATTACATAAGGTGTTGTTGATACATAAGGTATTGTTCAACCGACAGAAACAGGGAGGGGAGAGTGTGGGGGGGATCCCCCCACAAGGCGTTCGGGGGGATCATCCCCTTGGTTGGGGTCTAGGGGCAGTGTGCCTTGGAGGGGGCTTGGGGGCAATACCCTGAAAGGTATTTATATTTTATTATTGTAAATCTGGATCGTCATCATTATGTCTCATATCTGATGGTCGATATTTTATTAGCTCAACTTTCCATAGAAGGCAACCCTATTTTATGAGGGAATTGTATTATGACTGTGTATTGTGATGTATTCTAAGAGTCTGATAATGGTCATGTTGTCTCTAGATCTTTGAGTGGTGATACTCCTGTGAGAAGCTTGCTCTGCAAGTATATTGTAATCTTTGTGATTTTTGAATAATATATTGGGCGAATTTTGGAGTGTGGGGTTTTTCTCCCTAAAGGGTTTTCCCCATGTAAATCACTATGTTGTGGTATGCATGATATTTATGTCTATTTTTTTTAAGTTTTTGTAATTGTTAAAGATTTATAAAAAATTTGCATTATTATCCTCTCAAGATTAGTGTAGGAAGTTGTTTTTCTACCTTAGCTTCCTTGCAATAGCCTCCTTTATAGTCTTAGGCTCATCAATATTAATAATCAAATAATAGTTTATCTCTAATCAATGGGAGTATACCTTTCTAGTTACCTTTTCCAAGTGGACCTCCTCAATGTTTGAGGTGGAGGGTTTATCTATTCTTCAAAACTATTTGATCTCTTCTCCCCTTCAGGTTCTTCATGGGCTTCTAGTTCAACCTTCTAGATATTCAGGGTTAGTTGAACCACATCTTTCTTTTCATCCTTCACTAGCTATAATATTGTGGAAGAAGACTTAATTTCTCTAAAGATAACACTTCTACTATATAAAACTCTCTTAACCATAAGGTCCCAAAGCTTGTATAATTTCACACCAACACCATAGCCAATGAAGATACATTTTAAATCCTTTAATAAGATCCACACATACAATAATGGAAATAATAGAATGCATAATATAGATCTCACACAACACTAGTGATATTTGTGGGCCAATATATCCTAATATCCAATATAAGTTGAAATAGAGAAAACCCCTGAGGTAGGGTTTTGTAACCTTGAGAGCGAATTTAGTGGAAACCCTGATTATGAAATATATCACATAATTATGATCCAATTACTCTAAAAAAAATTCTTATATGAACTCCATTATTAATTCTTCAAAAACCCACTAAAAATTAAGAATAAATTCAATAAGATTTAGAATATATGCGCTTTCCAAATAAATTAGGCAAAAACCCTAATTCCATAATAATCACTCAATTATACTCCAATGCCTCTAAAATATGGAGTGTAGCTTCTTGAATATTCCCTTCAAAAACCATTTAAAAATAAGATAATTTTTTCCCAAAATATGGAAGATATACATTTTACAAAATGACCTCCAAAATTGAAAAAAATGCCTTGTCATCACAGTGCCAAAATCATGCTTTGATACTACTTGATAAGATCCACACATATAATAATGGAAATAATATAATACATAATATATATCTCACACAAGCCCGTTTAAGGGGCCTGGTTGGGTTAAACCAACTTCTAAGAGATCAATGGAGATCAGTTGGGAAAGACCAATGGAAGGTTGGTGGAAGCTGAATTTTGATGGAGCTTCTAGAGGAAACTCGAGACCCTCAGGAGCAAGATTTATTATACAGGATTGGAGAGAAAATGTTTTGGATTTGGGAGCAAAGAAATTGGAGGAAGGGACCAATAACATAGTTGAAGCCTTGGCAATGTTAACAGTTGCTAGGCTTGGTAAAAAATTAGGGCCATCACTTGGAGGGTGACTCTCTTGTAATAATACAGGTCATGATGAAAGGGAATATTGGGGCATGACATTTACAAAATTTATTTGGGAAAATCAAAGAGGAATTGGCAACCTTTGATTACTTTAAGATAAGTCATATCAGGAGAGAAGGAAATGTAGAGGCAGATACATTATCGAAGTGGGCTTTATCATTTAAAAAAGTTGGTGAAATAAGAATTAAAGATTTTAGACATTTATCTTTAGAGGAAGTGATTTGAGAGATGGTATGCTTGTAGAATTAAATGAAGGAATAAATGATTACTTCTTCAGTCCTCGAAGTGAATGAGAGAAGTGCGTGGAGGAAGGTGGTAGCGTGGATCGTACATTTAGCATTAATTGAGAAGCTAGAGAATTAATTTTATTAATCCCTCGAGGCTATACTTTCTCGATGTCTCTCTCATTATGCCGAGCGATAGGTGGAGAAATGGTGAACAGGAGGTGGCGGCTTTGTAGATGTAGAGGAGATGGAGGTTGGTTTCTCACTTCAAACGAGGAAGCAACTTTCACCATTTTTTGGAGAGGCATCAACGAAGAGACTGATGGGTTGTTTCCTTTACAATGATGAGCAACTGGTGAAGGTAGTGCAATTAATCTTGGGGAAAGGCTTAGGTGAACTAAAGCATAGGTATAGGACCAATATGGATATTTATTCACTAATAATGGCTTGGGGCTTAGATTTGGGAGAGCAGAACGAAGTTGTGAAAAAAGGTGATGAAGACACTAGTACATGAGGATTACCTAGAGGGCATGGACTCTCTATTGGAATGGGTGAACCTGGGTGTAGGAATGGATATTAGTAAGGGAATTGAAACTGAATAGGATGAAGAAACTGAAAAATGCGTACCCTTTGCGAAATGGCCAGAGGGAAAATGCAAGGCCAAATGGAGAGAAGGAGAAAAATGCGGGTGGGAAGCCCTGAAATTAATTGTTGAACTAGTAGAAGTGGAGGCGGTAATCGTACAGGAAAAGGTCGAAGCAAAGTGGTTGGAGAAGGAGTTGTGACCTCAGAAGAAGAAGAAGAAGGAGAATGGAGTTACCATGGAAGTAGTGGCAAGTAGTTTGCATAGCACTTTGTAGTAATTTTAAACCTTTGTCATGTGTTTTTGAATTTTTTGGTTGTCTGTTATTAGTTTTTGGGGGTTTTGCAAAAACTGTGGGTAATGGAGGGAAACAGTTTTGGTATGCTGGGTAGTTAGAAGTTATTCGAAAAACAATGTGAATGTAATTTTGATGTTAGTTTTACTGGAAGTAGATTTTAAGGTGTTGCAGTAAACGAATGCAGATAAATTGTAAATTTTGAGAAATTGGAATAGGGTAGATGAATGCCTAAAGGGTGATAGGTATCAAGAAAATTTAGAAGATGATGTAATATGAAGTATTTCTATCAATAAAGCAAAATATTATTACCAATCAAAATATATATATATTGTAGTGTCCATAAATAGGTTGATAACTAGGAATATATATTCCTCTACTCAAGGATTAAACATCACGACTAGCAGTCATAATCTATTACGGACATCATTTAATTGTCAACCCAGGGATGTTAGACTTGAAATGGGTTTGCATAGTATATGTACTAACAACCTATTTCAGACATGTGTTCTTTCTTGAAAATACCATGCTAGAATTGAAATTGCTGGAAACAAACTTTAGCTGACTAAATCTTCTCAAAATGAAAACTAAATCCAGTTTTGAAGACAGGAACTACTCTATCCCTAGTGGCTGCAGGAATAGTTGACAACTCTTTAATTCTGCTAGCTGCAGGAACAGTCACACTAAAGTTCTATGAAAATGAAATGCAGATACTCTAATTGCATAAATGGAAAAGATAGACATCGTCCCTAAGTGGGCCCCCTTAGGTAGTGTCTCAAGTACACAACAAATTAAACTGTAAACTCCATGAAACACTTTTATTGAACTAAAACTGGTAAGTACATTGCTCACAACTTGCAACTTGTAATTGTATTACTTGAAAACTAATCTATTACAATAGTAAACTTTTGGCCCTTTCTCTGAAGGAGAACGGGCTATTTGTTCAAAACTGAAACCTAACAACTAACTAACCTTTCCCTCATAAAATGGGAAATCTTTATTACATCATGACCTTTACATTGAAGAAGTGGACACAAGAGGGAGAACTGAGGCAAATCAATTTGAAGAATTAAAGCACCACTATCTTGGATTTATGTGTCATCAAGACGCCTCTGCTGGATTCTTGGAATGTTTCCCTTGCATGGCGGATGACTTATCAGTTGTCTCCTCATTTCTTGCTGCTAAATCAGCCTGCTTTGAATCAGGGATAACTTTAAGAAACCCCCCCCTCGGCGCAGGTGTTAAATCCTAGCGAATCTTGTATACTTCTCAATGAAAAATATTAATTTTATTGGCGATTTTTTCTATTTTTCGAGAAAAAAAAAAAATCCCATTGGTGAATCTTTTATAATCCCTGGAAGTCTATGGAAAACTGTGGCGAATTGCAATTTTTTTAAATTGAATAAAATATTTTTTATTGGCGAATAAACCCCTTTTTCAAACCAGAATTTTTTTTCCATTGGCGATTAAAACCATTTTTCAAAGCAAAAAGTATATTTTCATTGGCGAATTAAAATGAATCTCAAAATAATAAAAAAATCCAGTGGCGAAATAAAAATCATATGGACCATTCGATGGACGACTGTAGTTGCATTCTGGAAGTAAATCTCTAAAGCACTAGACTTGCGATTTGAAACCTCTGGAATATCACTAGAACCGTTAGATTTCTAGAAATCGATGGTTGAGATTTTATTACGGTACAAATGGTTATAAAGTTTTGTTTCTCACCGATTGGGTGACCTCGGCGGGATGCACAACTTTCAAAGTGACAACTCATTTAATGAATTGTACGATGCCATTAAGGGATGTCTTCTCAAACACCAACTAGATAGATTTAACGTAATCTTTTAAATCCTCTGAAAGGATAGATCTTAAATAAGGTATTAAGGAGTTTGGAGAAACGGATTTAGTAGCAGATTGTCACTTCCTACTGGTAAAGTTAAGTGAGCCTGCATACGAGGAAAGGTGGCAGCATTTTGAACTCCATACTCAGAGTTTCCTCAAAATGGTACTTCAAGCCAATATTAGGGTATGGGAAGATGAAATTGTGGCCTTCATGCAACCAAATTTGAATTGGCCTGAAGAAGAGCAACTCGACATCATTTCCCAACTACGTTCAGTGGCGTGGAAAGAGAAAACTAGCTATGCCGAGTACAACAGGGTAATTTTTGTTTTAGAAGAAGAAAAAGAACGCATTGAATTTCATAATTTTGTTATGGAAATGCAGTTGGAACTGTACAGAGTCCCGAAACCTCCAGCTATTTAACAACATACACGAATCCTTTAGTGAATTGTGAATTTGTGACACATAATGATAAGGGGGCGTAGTTTTAGCTTTTGAGCGCTTTTTGAATTTTGATTGTACAGGGTGTGGGGTGACAAGTCTATGAAACCACATTTTTGGCATTAGAGAGATAAAATAATATATTTCTAAGTCTTTGAATTTATCAATGCTTCCTTTTAATTATGAATGAATTGTGTTTCTTCATGATAATTGTTCAATGTTTATCTATTAGTGTTAGGTCAAATTCAGAATGCTTATTTTTTCATCTTTGAGACTTTGTGTTCAGATTAATTCATCGCTCATTCACTCTTTTCAATGCCTCGAATCTCGATGTTGTACATTTCATTTCATTTAAATTCTCAATCTTTTTGAAGAAAGTGTGGTTGGCAGTGGCAGTGCGGCAATTAATGCCATATGTGATATGAACATACGAAGCAATTTCTTGGACAACTCATAGCTTTAATGAAACAAGATTTGTAATGATTTCATATCGTTTGAATGAGTGATTTTGACAGCTTGTCAGCTTGAGGTAGAGTTCAAGACTTCAAGTTGGCACATAACAAGACGTCAATCAAATTAGAAATTTTAATTATACAGGCTGGTAGCGGCATTGGTGGCCCATAAATAGGGATAGTATTAGTGATTCGGTGATTAGTAGATAGTGCCATAAGGGTTTTTATTTTTTAGGGTTAATAAGGATTCACAAAGAAGATGATGTAGTATTGGGGATACTGTAAATTCTCCTACCTACAATTATGTAGTTACAGAGTAATCAGTAAAAGACGAATTTCCTTCAAGTTCAGAATGGGTGGAATTGGAAAGAAGTTGATTTGGTTAACCTGAATTTTCAGATGGGTTTTGAACTAGGATGAGGAGCTCTGATGGAGATAATTGCTATCCGAATGCATATAGGCTGCAAGTAAAAGTTGGGAGTAGATTTTTTTCTCCTTCTGTATTCTAACAGCTCCCATTTCCCCGGCATGGTTAGCCAGGCAATCCCCATGCATTTATTTTCAAAGAGACATTTGTTTTTCATCTTCTGTCAAACTCTGGTTCTCGAAGGGGTTAAGTACATTTTGTATCTTCACGGCTCTCATTCCCCCAGGAGTGATTGGAACCCCCTTTGCCCAGCATGGTTGGCAAATCCACCAGCAGAAGTTTGGAAACATGAATTTATTTTCAGAGCCACATTTACTTTTAGAGATAGATGTGTATTAGGTTTTCAACAACAAAGCTTGGAAATTGCAAATAATTTGTAATCCATTGTAACGAGCAACAAAACAGGAGCTACAGTGCTACTCGTCTGTAAAAAGATATGTAATAATGTGACATTGAAATTCAGTTGCAATAAAATAAATGGTTGTGTTGTGTTATTCTTGAATCTTGATTCCTTGAATCTTCGTTATTCATTTACGTTTAAGCGTAAAGAGTTGTTTTCTGAGTTCAGAACTTCAGTGTCTATTAATAATTTAATATATTCAAATCAGTTTTTTTTCTTTTTAGAAATTAAGTAATATACTCTATGCAATATGCACTTAAGAATTCATGGTTACTCAAGTTTCAAGTTCAACCGTTGGATGAACATTTGATGTATGGTTGTAGTTACATTCTGTAATGAAATGAAGAGAGCGATGGCCTTCCCAATTTAAACCTCGGAATTACCCTATAACCGTTAGATTTAGAAAGATCAACGGTTAAAACTTAAGATTATGACAATAGCAAACAATCAATATGAAATTTTTACGACGGTTTGGTCATTTAAATGCCTATAAAAAAAATTGTTTAATTTACGAATTTTTATATAAAATCTTTTATAAATGGAAGATCTTGAAAAATTAGAAAACAATGATAATTATTAGTGATAAATATAAAAATCTACTGTTATAATTAACAATTAACAAAAGTTTCTAAAATCGTATTAAAAATAAATCTTGTTAAATATATTCTAAAAATTAAAAATAATAATGTTTTATTTTGAAAAGATTCTAAATTAATATATATTTTTATAATAATATTATAAATCACATATATTAATATAAAAAATGATAGCTATTAATATTATAAAAAAGTCAAAAGTTTCTAAATTCATATTAAAAATATTCAAAAAAGTTATATTCTATTCTCTTTTTATAATAAAAATTATAAAATGATATATATTATAAATTAAAATACTATATAATAATTTTTTACGGTTTAATAAAAATATAGCAAGTTAAACTATACGGTCTAATAAATTTTATAGCTACAATATACGGTCTAAAATTGAAAAAACGGTCAAATATTTAATAGACCATCAAATTCCAGGCCTGCTGTCAACTGTCAAGTGATTAATGTTTATTTTTAAAGTTAATATAATAAATTAATCAAGTTTCAACCGTTGGATGAACATTTGATGTATGGTTGTAGTTGCATTCCATAATGACATGCACAGAGCGATGGGCTTCCCAACTTAAACCTCCAGAATCACCCTATAGCCGTTAGATTTAGAAAGATCAACGGTGAAGAATTTGCAACTTGTAGATGTAAGATGTGTCATTCACTTTAATGTTCCAATTTCGAGAAACAAAGCATTTAAAGCACTTTGTACTGCTAAGTGTCAACTGTCAAGTGATTAATGTTTATTTTTAAACTTTAAAGTTAATATCATAAATTACTCAAGTTTCAACCGTTGGATGAACATTTGATGTATGGTTGTAGTTGCATTCCGTAATGAAATGCACAGAGCGATGGGCTTCCCAACTTAAACCTCCAGAATCACCCTATAACCGTTAGATTTAGAAAGATCAACGGTTAAGAATTTTCAACTTGTAGTCTTGTAGACCGAACTCCTAAGACGTGTCATTCACTTTAAAGTTCCAATTACGAGAAAAAAAGCATTTAAAACACTTTGCACTTTGAAATTGTACAGTGATTTTTAAAGTCTTCAATCTTCAGATTGCTCATTGGCCATTGCAGTGCACCACCCTATTTTGGATTCCACAGTTCCACTTCCAACAACGCCATTCCAGTTTTCAAGCGTCGGGACTCAGAATCTGGGTAAGTGAAAGAATTCCTGTGCCTACGTTTCATCGTTTGACATTTCTTAAAATCTTATTTTGTCAAAGTTTGAAGTTTGGTTTTAGACTTTAGAGACTCAAAAATTCATTAAAATTAAGGAGGACTAATAGGTATTACTTATTAGGGAATTCAAATTTCACAACTTCACATTTGTACAAGCATGTCTACCACCAGTACCACTAGAGCAATGTCCGATAAAAAAATACATTATGCAGAATTGCTTAAAACCCCAGGTTTCACCATGGGTACCATGATATTTATGATCCTGAAATCTATGGTAGGCGTACCTCAGAACTTAGATTTTCATCTCAGAATAAGGCTGCAAAGCAAACAAAAGTTAATAGTGTCAGTGCACCGTGGGTAACTGGATTAGGGCGCATGATGTTACATGAAGTTTTCCCTTGCCCAGAATTTATCATGGTCTGTGCCAAAAATTATGATGATAAGAAAAGAGCAATTGTTAATAAAGATAACCAAGAAGAATTGTTATCCATTAATGCAGAAGAACTTGGAAAAGTGTTGGGGTTTACAACCGAAGAATTTGGAAACCACCACATTGACCTAGAAAAGCTTGCTAGTGATTATGAAGCAGTGGAAGAAAGGCTGAAAAATGATTTCTTAAATAATATAGTTAAGGATAGAAACAAATTGAAAGGTGATCAGAAGCCTCCTTATAATTTGGATTTTTTTAAACCATGGGTTCAGGATACTATTTCCATGCTAGCATTTTGCCTCAGTCTGGATAGCAATTTGGAAGTGGGTGCAAGCCTCCTTGAAATGGTATATAATATCCATTATGCTGATGAACATGTCAAATATAATTATACTTAGCACATTGTAGAATCCATGCATAAACAATTTTTAATGATTAAAGCAGGTTCCATGAAGACATTTAGGTTCACAACCTACTTGTGCTATCTTTTTCTATTCAAATTTAGAGGAATGTTTCAGACCAACAAGCTTCAGATTCAGCCCTACAGTAATGCAGAGGAAAATAAAATGGCTCTAGTATATGAATGGACCATGAGATAAGGATGCATGATTCTCGAAGGAACTACAGTCATTTTGTAGACTACTTTTTGGCTCCATTGCATCAAGTAATTACAAATAATCCAATGCCTAGATTGCCTATGTCATGTAGAAACTGCATGCAACTAGGAAAATAAATACAATTGGTTGATTGGTACTTAATGGAAGAATATACTGTGCTAAGATTTTATGGATCGGGAGTACAACCATACAAACTTCCAATACATGTGACAAAAAGGGTTTTTGCATTGGAATATGTAAGGCAGGTGCAGAGTGCTGATGAACTACACTTTCTCAGTCAGCAAAAGAAGACCTTATTTCCTTCTTTACCTTTTTCATGTGGAGGGTTCACATTCGAGAGAAAAGCATTTACTGTGGCACATAATCTTTTGAATTTTTTTGCATTTGATGCTATTTGTCACTAGCAGTATGATCCATGTGACATCATTAAATCAATGATTGTGGCCAATAGGAATGCTGCAAATAGAATTCAACATCAAAGTAAACCCTTGCTTGAAAACTTGAGAAACAAGGATTCTTGGGATGAGGTCAAAATAGCAATGGAGAAAAGTGCTGCTGAGAATGGTATTCCTTTTGAATAATTGTCAGGCAAAATTATGGCATTACACCGAAAGACAAACAGGACATACAAAAATTTTTATGAAAAAAGTGATAAACCATCTAGTAGAGTAAAAATTCTAGGTTCTCTAGAGAAGGATGTTATATATAAAAAATGGTCACGATAAAAAATTACTGCCTTTTGGTCTATGAGGAAGGACCTAGGAGAAGAAAGAGCTCTTGTAGAGTATGATGATAATGAAGAAGATGAAGAGTTTAGCAAATTGTGGAATATAGAGCATCCTGATGAACATGATGAACCTGATGATGATATTGATATGGAGGAAGAAGAACAAAGCCATGCCAATTACAAACCTATTTTAAGTGAGGTCGCAAAAGAAAAATATGCTCAAACATATACTACAGGAGCAACCATACTTCAAAAAATTGGTTATGAAGGTGGTCCTTTGGGGTCCAAAGGACAAGGCCCTTCGACAATACAAAGTGTTGAGCATAGAGAACCAGTTGATAAATCTGGCCTTGGGTTTGGAGGTGAAAAAGTAGACCAAGGGGATACAAGACAAAATCAATTTGTTAGATCTTCTAGTCCTCATCTTCATGGTCAGATACAATCACAACTAGGACATGCCCTTGGTGGACAGCCTAGTGCAACTGGGAGTGCCATTGGTGGCGATGGTATGGGTAGTAGTACTAGTAGTGGTCAACATGTGCTACAACGACAAATTACACACAATACTAAGAGGAAAACAAAAAAAGATACCACAGAAACACCAGGTGATCAAGGCAATCAAAAGAGGCAAAGGATTTTGACAAGTCCAAGTCACACTATCAGTGGATCCACCAGTACCACAAAGGAGTTATTTCCAGAAACTCCCACAAATCCAGTTAGTGTGGGTGCAACATCATTAGCAACTACAAGTACTCCTATTCCTTCACCATTCAAGCATTCCATTGTTCCTGCCTCCCCAGGTTATGATTTCATTGAAGAGTTTAAAAAGAAATCAGACTTGAATAAAAAATAAAAGAAGCAACTGATGGAGAGTGCATCTGCTGTAACTTCAGAGACTGCAACAACCATGGTATTACCCACATTTGACACAAATAAAGAAATCATGGAGTACACAATTGTTGTTCCCACAGTTCAAAACAAACCAACAAATCAGATGGATCGATCTGAATACCAGGTAACCAATTTTCAATTGGATTTTTTTGGCCTGAAAAATATTGACAAAATTAATGTATCAAAGAAGAACAATGAATTGGTGTACACATCATTGCTAAAGCAAGATAGAGAGAAGAAAAGGTTGTAGACCCAAATAGAGAAGTTACAGGCATACCTAGGAAGTGAGAAAGCAAACAGGAAATTAGTAGATAACAAGAGCAATGAATTAGAAAAAAGAATAATAAAATCTACCTCTACATCAACAAGCAAAGAGGATAAATCAAATGAGAGAGAAGTGAATGAACTGAAGCGAAGGCTAGATGAGAGCAACAAGAAATATGATGAGGAAAAATCCACTTCAAAAAAATTAAGAGTAAGCATTGTGAATGGAAATGTACAGTGGGAACAAAAATTGGAGAAATAGAGAAAAACAATTGAAAGATTGGAGAAAGAGCTGACGGAAGCAAAAGAAGAAATTAAGTCTTCTCAAAATAAGTTATCTGCATTTTGTAGAGATACAGTGAGGCATATGAAACAAAAGATCTGGGATGAAATAATGTAGAGGTTTGATCATTTGTGTGACATGTTTCAATTGATTGATGCTATCAGACAACATTATAAGAAGCTCAACAAATATTTAGTGGACAAAAAAAAGGTGCTGGAATTAGAGAAATCTGCAAATGAAGTTGTACAAATAGTCTACAAAGCCAGTGACAATGATTTGAAATCAAAAGGGATTACTAATCGGATTGAAACCTCAATGAAGTTGTCATCTATCATTGAAAAGTGTTCAAGAATGTTTGGAACAAAGGAATATTTGCATTTGGTTGCAGACAAGATGAAGGTGGTGGATGAAAAGGTAAGGAACTTCACAGAGCTTGGTTTTCTAGAGGCTTTTGACACAAATGAGTGATTCATTGGAAAGGATGGTTTCAAAAAGAAGATGGAAGGTGCAAGGAAGATTGATTTGGACCAGTTTCCTTAGAACCCAGATGTGAACTATTTTAATTTGGATTCAATTAGAACATCGATAACCTTGAATGCAAAATTGACTGAAGAATTCAAGACAGGTTCCACTTCTAATTACAATCATGAAATGTTAACAAAACTTCAAGTCAAACAACATCAGTTAGAACAAATGGAAATTCCACCTCCTGAAGAGTGGAAGTTGCTAGAAAAGGTGATACAGTGACTTGATTTTTTATTTTCAACCATTGATAATATGAGTTTCCAAGTTCCAACTCAGCTCTATGCAGATTTGTCTTTGGGCATTGGCAAGATTTTGCATTGCCAGTGCCAATATGTACTCCTTTATGTGAAATTCAATTAAAAAGCCCAAATTCAGACCTCAGTAATGTGATGATGTTCAATTATCTGTATTATTTATTTTATCATATG
Source organism: Sequoiadendron giganteum (assembly GCA_007115665.2). Classification (NCBI taxonomy): domain Eukaryota; kingdom Viridiplantae; phylum Streptophyta; class Pinopsida; order Cupressales; family Cupressaceae; genus Sequoiadendron; species Sequoiadendron giganteum. The sequence continues at coordinate 18,327,134 of CM021107.1, read as the reverse complement.
AACTACTGATGAACTTGATGGAACTTCTAATTTTGCTCTTTGAATTCCTCTTTGTCTTGACCTTGTCCTGGTATGTCAATGTGTCATATTGTTTGGGAAAGAACCTAAGGTTGGGGTTTTTATTTTGGTTTTCATGAAAATCCTAATGTCATATGCAATACCTTGGGTGAAAATCTATTCGGATGTTACCTTTTTTGGGTGGGTTTTGTTGGTGTTTTCTAACGTAAACAAAGTTTGTCTCCTAATCTACCTACGGAATTGCCAATTCCAATCAAGGGCATGGGATGATTACAACATTATTTCGTAACTTATGATAGTCATTTTATTTGCAATTTGGCAGCAAGCTCTAAGTAAAGACATACAGACACATGACTTCACAAACTCGTACAATTTAAACCAGTGCCATATACCATTGGGGAGTCAAATTCACAAACATTTAAAATTTAACAACAGATTCAATTTTTCAAATACATAGCATATAAGATCCCTAGCAATATTGCATTACAATAGTGTCAATCCATATCCTAACCCAATACTTCTTACTAAATCCCTTTACAAACATATCCATCCATGATTCCATCCAAACATTTTAATTAATTCCTTGAATTAAAGCCAAAATGGAAAACATACACACCAGAGCACTGAGCAGTGAAATGAACACTATAATCCTTGATTATACTATTCAAAATTATGATATGTTTATACAAAGGAGAGACATGAGCTCGAAATATAACATCATAACTCAAATGCTAGTACTGTTGCGAAACATCAAATCTTCATAGACCTAAAACCCCATTACCGAATAACCCTAAACCTAAATTGTATTAATATTGAAATAACTGGTTCTTACAATCTGTTCTGCAACTATACCTAGACTCGACTTCAAAATATCTGACTTGCCAACCCCTATTTCTGGCATTGAAATCCTTCTTATAGAAAACGAAGGAGCAAACAAGCATCGGGCCAGAAATTACACATGTCATTGGTCAATTATTAATAGACCATAATTAGTTATACTATAACCGCTGAGCTATTAGTTGCTGGTAATAGACATTGTTTTACTCCTCTTCGGTTAAGTACTTGTCCACCCATTTTTGGTATTCCTCATCCGTTGGCCAGTTAAAATTCACCACCTCGATCACCCTAGTATCGTAAGGTGTGTACTTCACCGCAACCTAGTTAGCCTCTCTCTCAAAAGAATCTAAGAATATGCTGGTATTAATTATTTTATCCATACTACTCACCAACAAGTCATAGTCCAAGCCATCACAAATCAATTTGATTTGTGCATCAATAACCTCTTTTGCCCTATCTTGCCACTGCTGTAATGTCTTAATATTTTCCTATGCATCTATTATATCTGGCAGAAAAGTATCTTTCCAATCATCAAAACTCTTTACCAGTTCTCTAATTTTTCTACTCAAATCATCAGGTACAGCCTGGAATCCCTTCAATGATTTCACAA
>CM021107.1:18133548-18325569 GCA_007115665.2 Sequoiadendron giganteum | reverse complement strand
AAATTATAAAATCACCACAAAAGAATCACACTTTTGGTACACCACATCCTACGAGATTTCTTAAGACCATACAACAAGTTTTTCAACTTACATGCCAAATATTCTTTACCTTTCTCAATGTAGTGCTTTGGTTGTGTCATATAAATCTCTTCCTCCAAATCACCATGAATGAATGTTTTCTTCAGATCCATATGCTTGACCTAAAAATATTACAATGGAATAAGAAACAATATAAATTTAATAGATGCCAGCTTTGCCACCGAAGATAAAATCTCAACATAATATATTCCATCAACGTAGGAATAACCTTTTGTAACCAATCTTTCCTTGTACTTCTCAATATTTCCATCAAACGATATTTTTTTGTTTTCAACATCCATTAGGTAAAGGTACTAAGTTGGGCATGTAATATTTTTCTTCAAAGCAATCATCTCCTCATCAATGGCCACCTTCCAAGACTTTACATCATCCATACCCATAACTATTGAGAAAATTTGTCTCAACATTGCAATTACATAAGGTGTTGTTGATACATAAGGTATTGTTCAACCGACAGAAACAGGGAGGGGAGAGTGTGGGGGGGATCCCCCCACAAGGCGTTCGGGGGGATCATCCCCTTGGTTGGGGTCTAGGGGCAGTGTGCCTTGGAGGGGGCTTGGGGGCAATACCCTGAAAGGTATTTATATTTTATTATTGTAAATCTGGATCGTCATCATTATGTCTCATATCTGATGGTCGATATTTTATTAGCTCAACTTTCCATAGAAGGCAACCCTATTTTATGAGGGAATTGTATTATGACTGTGTATTGTGATGTATTCTAAGAGTCTGATAATGGTCATGTTGTCTCTAGATCTTTGAGTGGTGATACTCCTGTGAGAAGCTTGCTCTGCAAGTATATTGTAATCTTTGTGATTTTTGAATAATATATTGGGCGAATTTTGGAGTGTGGGGTTTTTCTCCCTAAAGGGTTTTCCCCATGTAAATCACTATGTTGTGGTATGCATGATATTTATGTCTATTTTTTTTAAGTTTTTGTAATTGTTAAAGATTTATAAAAAATTTGCATTATTATCCTCTCAAGATTAGTGTAGGAAGTTGTTTTTCTACCTTAGCTTCCTTGCAATAGCCTCCTTTATAGTCTTAGGCTCATCAATATTAATAATCAAATAATAGTTTATCTCTAATCAATGGGAGTATACCTTTCTAGTTACCTTTTCCAAGTGGACCTCCTCAATGTTTGAGGTGGAGGGTTTATCTATTCTTCAAAACTATTTGATCTCTTCTCCCCTTCAGGTTCTTCATGGGCTTCTAGTTCAACCTTCTAGATATTCAGGGTTAGTTGAACCACATCTTTCTTTTCATCCTTCACTAGCTATAATATTGTGGAAGAAGACTTAATTTCTCTAAAGATAACACTTCTACTATATAAAACTCTCTTAACCATAAGGTCCCAAAGCTTGTATAATTTCACACCAACACCATAGCCAATGAAGATACATTTTAAATCCTTTAATAAGATCCACACATACAATAATGGAAATAATAGAATGCATAATATAGATCTCACACAACACTAGTGATATTTGTGGGCCAATATATCCTAATATCCAATATAAGTTGAAATAGAGAAAACCCCTGAGGTAGGGTTTTGTAACCTTGAGAGCGAATTTAGTGGAAACCCTGATTATGAAATATATCACATAATTATGATCCAATTACTCTAAAAAAAATTCTTATATGAACTCCATTATTAATTCTTCAAAAACCCACTAAAAATTAAGAATAAATTCAATAAGATTTAGAATATATGCGCTTTCCAAATAAATTAGGCAAAAACCCTAATTCCATAATAATCACTCAATTATACTCCAATGCCTCTAAAATATGGAGTGTAGCTTCTTGAATATTCCCTTCAAAAACCATTTAAAAATAAGATAATTTTTTCCCAAAATATGGAAGATATACATTTTACAAAATGACCTCCAAAATTGAAAAAAATGCCTTGTCATCACAGTGCCAAAATCATGCTTTGATACTACTTGATAAGATCCACACATATAATAATGGAAATAATATAATACATAATATATATCTCACACAAGCCCGTTTAAGGGGCCTGGTTGGGTTAAACCAACTTCTAAGAGATCAATGGAGATCAGTTGGGAAAGACCAATGGAAGGTTGGTGGAAGCTGAATTTTGATGGAGCTTCTAGAGGAAACTCGAGACCCTCAGGAGCAAGATTTATTATACAGGATTGGAGAGAAAATGTTTTGGATTTGGGAGCAAAGAAATTGGAGGAAGGGACCAATAACATAGTTGAAGCCTTGGCAATGTTAACAGTTGCTAGGCTTGGTAAAAAATTAGGGCCATCACTTGGAGGGTGACTCTCTTGTAATAATACAGGTCATGATGAAAGGGAATATTGGGGCATGACATTTACAAAATTTATTTGGGAAAATCAAAGAGGAATTGGCAACCTTTGATTACTTTAAGATAAGTCATATCAGGAGAGAAGGAAATGTAGAGGCAGATACATTATCGAAGTGGGCTTTATCATTTAAAAAAGTTGGTGAAATAAGAATTAAAGATTTTAGACATTTATCTTTAGAGGAAGTGATTTGAGAGATGGTATGCTTGTAGAATTAAATGAAGGAATAAATGATTACTTCTTCAGTCCTCGAAGTGAATGAGAGAAGTGCGTGGAGGAAGGTGGTAGCGTGGATCGTACATTTAGCATTAATTGAGAAGCTAGAGAATTAATTTTATTAATCCCTCGAGGCTATACTTTCTCGATGTCTCTCTCATTATGCCGAGCGATAGGTGGAGAAATGGTGAACAGGAGGTGGCGGCTTTGTAGATGTAGAGGAGATGGAGGTTGGTTTCTCACTTCAAACGAGGAAGCAACTTTCACCATTTTTTGGAGAGGCATCAACGAAGAGACTGATGGGTTGTTTCCTTTACAATGATGAGCAACTGGTGAAGGTAGTGCAATTAATCTTGGGGAAAGGCTTAGGTGAACTAAAGCATAGGTATAGGACCAATATGGATATTTATTCACTAATAATGGCTTGGGGCTTAGATTTGGGAGAGCAGAACGAAGTTGTGAAAAAAGGTGATGAAGACACTAGTACATGAGGATTACCTAGAGGGCATGGACTCTCTATTGGAATGGGTGAACCTGGGTGTAGGAATGGATATTAGTAAGGGAATTGAAACTGAATAGGATGAAGAAACTGAAAAATGCGTACCCTTTGCGAAATGGCCAGAGGGAAAATGCAAGGCCAAATGGAGAGAAGGAGAAAAATGCGGGTGGGAAGCCCTGAAATTAATTGTTGAACTAGTAGAAGTGGAGGCGGTAATCGTACAGGAAAAGGTCGAAGCAAAGTGGTTGGAGAAGGAGTTGTGACCTCAGAAGAAGAAGAAGAAGGAGAATGGAGTTACCATGGAAGTAGTGGCAAGTAGTTTGCATAGCACTTTGTAGTAATTTTAAACCTTTGTCATGTGTTTTTGAATTTTTTGGTTGTCTGTTATTAGTTTTTGGGGGTTTTGCAAAAACTGTGGGTAATGGAGGGAAACAGTTTTGGTATGCTGGGTAGTTAGAAGTTATTCGAAAAACAATGTGAATGTAATTTTGATGTTAGTTTTACTGGAAGTAGATTTTAAGGTGTTGCAGTAAACGAATGCAGATAAATTGTAAATTTTGAGAAATTGGAATAGGGTAGATGAATGCCTAAAGGGTGATAGGTATCAAGAAAATTTAGAAGATGATGTAATATGAAGTATTTCTATCAATAAAGCAAAATATTATTACCAATCAAAATATATATATATTGTAGTGTCCATAAATAGGTTGATAACTAGGAATATATATTCCTCTACTCAAGGATTAAACATCACGACTAGCAGTCATAATCTATTACGGACATCATTTAATTGTCAACCCAGGGATGTTAGACTTGAAATGGGTTTGCATAGTATATGTACTAACAACCTATTTCAGACATGTGTTCTTTCTTGAAAATACCATGCTAGAATTGAAATTGCTGGAAACAAACTTTAGCTGACTAAATCTTCTCAAAATGAAAACTAAATCCAGTTTTGAAGACAGGAACTACTCTATCCCTAGTGGCTGCAGGAATAGTTGACAACTCTTTAATTCTGCTAGCTGCAGGAACAGTCACACTAAAGTTCTATGAAAATGAAATGCAGATACTCTAATTGCATAAATGGAAAAGATAGACATCGTCCCTAAGTGGGCCCCCTTAGGTAGTGTCTCAAGTACACAACAAATTAAACTGTAAACTCCATGAAACACTTTTATTGAACTAAAACTGGTAAGTACATTGCTCACAACTTGCAACTTGTAATTGTATTACTTGAAAACTAATCTATTACAATAGTAAACTTTTGGCCCTTTCTCTGAAGGAGAACGGGCTATTTGTTCAAAACTGAAACCTAACAACTAACTAACCTTTCCCTCATAAAATGGGAAATCTTTATTACATCATGACCTTTACATTGAAGAAGTGGACACAAGAGGGAGAACTGAGGCAAATCAATTTGAAGAATTAAAGCACCACTATCTTGGATTTATGTGTCATCAAGACGCCTCTGCTGGATTCTTGGAATGTTTCCCTTGCATGGCGGATGACTTATCAGTTGTCTCCTCATTTCTTGCTGCTAAATCAGCCTGCTTTGAATCAGGGATAACTTTAAGAAACCCCCCCCTCGGCGCAGGTGTTAAATCCTAGCGAATCTTGTATACTTCTCAATGAAAAATATTAATTTTATTGGCGATTTTTTCTATTTTTCGAGAAAAAAAAAAAATCCCATTGGTGAATCTTTTATAATCCCTGGAAGTCTATGGAAAACTGTGGCGAATTGCAATTTTTTTAAATTGAATAAAATATTTTTTATTGGCGAATAAACCCCTTTTTCAAACCAGAATTTTTTTTCCATTGGCGATTAAAACCATTTTTCAAAGCAAAAAGTATATTTTCATTGGCGAATTAAAATGAATCTCAAAATAATAAAAAAATCCAGTGGCGAAATAAAAATCATATGGACCATTCGATGGACGACTGTAGTTGCATTCTGGAAGTAAATCTCTAAAGCACTAGACTTGCGATTTGAAACCTCTGGAATATCACTAGAACCGTTAGATTTCTAGAAATCGATGGTTGAGATTTTATTACGGTACAAATGGTTATAAAGTTTTGTTTCTCACCGATTGGGTGACCTCGGCGGGATGCACAACTTTCAAAGTGACAACTCATTTAATGAATTGTACGATGCCATTAAGGGATGTCTTCTCAAACACCAACTAGATAGATTTAACGTAATCTTTTAAATCCTCTGAAAGGATAGATCTTAAATAAGGTATTAAGGAGTTTGGAGAAACGGATTTAGTAGCAGATTGTCACTTCCTACTGGTAAAGTTAAGTGAGCCTGCATACGAGGAAAGGTGGCAGCATTTTGAACTCCATACTCAGAGTTTCCTCAAAATGGTACTTCAAGCCAATATTAGGGTATGGGAAGATGAAATTGTGGCCTTCATGCAACCAAATTTGAATTGGCCTGAAGAAGAGCAACTCGACATCATTTCCCAACTACGTTCAGTGGCGTGGAAAGAGAAAACTAGCTATGCCGAGTACAACAGGGTAATTTTTGTTTTAGAAGAAGAAAAAGAACGCATTGAATTTCATAATTTTGTTATGGAAATGCAGTTGGAACTGTACAGAGTCCCGAAACCTCCAGCTATTTAACAACATACACGAATCCTTTAGTGAATTGTGAATTTGTGACACATAATGATAAGGGGGCGTAGTTTTAGCTTTTGAGCGCTTTTTGAATTTTGATTGTACAGGGTGTGGGGTGACAAGTCTATGAAACCACATTTTTGGCATTAGAGAGATAAAATAATATATTTCTAAGTCTTTGAATTTATCAATGCTTCCTTTTAATTATGAATGAATTGTGTTTCTTCATGATAATTGTTCAATGTTTATCTATTAGTGTTAGGTCAAATTCAGAATGCTTATTTTTTCATCTTTGAGACTTTGTGTTCAGATTAATTCATCGCTCATTCACTCTTTTCAATGCCTCGAATCTCGATGTTGTACATTTCATTTCATTTAAATTCTCAATCTTTTTGAAGAAAGTATGGTTGGCAGTGGCAGTGGCGGCAATTAATGCCATATGTGATATGAACATACGAAGCAATTTCTTGGACAACTCATAGCTTTAATGAAACAAGATTTGTAATGATTTCATATCGTTTGAATGAGTGATTTTGACAGCTTGTCAGCTTGAGGTAGAGTTCAAGACTTCAAGTTGGCACATAACAAGACGTCAATCAAATTAGAAATTTTAATTATACAGGCTGGTAGCGGCATTGGTGGCCCATAAATAGGGATAGTATTAGTGATTCGGTGATTAGTAGATAGTGCCATAAGGGTTTTTATTTTTTAGGGTTAATAAGGATTCACAAAGAAGATGATGTAGTATTGGGGATACTGTAAATTCTCCTACCTACAATTATGTAGTTACAGAGTAATCAGTAAAAGACGAATTTCCTTCAAGTTCAGAATGGGTGGAATTGGAAAGAAGTTGATTTGGTTAACCTGAATTTTCAGATGGGTTTTGAACTAGGATGAGGAGCTCTGATGGAGATAATTGCTATCCGAATGCATATAGGCTGCAAGTAAAAGTTGGGAGTAGATTTTTTTCTCCTTCTGTATTCTAACAGCTCCCATTTCCCCGGCATGGTTAGCCAGGCAATCCCCATGCATTTATTTTCAAAGAGACATTTGTTTTTCATCTTCTGTCAAACTCTGGTTCTCGAAGGGGTTAAGTACATTTTGTATCTTCACGGCTCTCATTCCCCCAGGAGTGATTGGAACCCCCTTTGCCCAGCATGGTTGGCAAATCCACCAGCAGAAGTTTGGAAACATGAATTTATTTTCAGAGCCACATTTACTTTTAGAGATAGATGTGTATTAGGTTTTCAACAACAAAGCTTGGAAATTGCAAATAATTTGTAATCCATTGTAACGAGCAACAAAACAGGAGCTATAGTGCTACTCGTCTGTAAAAAGATATGTAATAATGTGACATTGAAATTCAGTTGCAATAAAATAAATGGTTGTGTTGTGTTATTCTTGAATCTTGATTCCTTTAATCTTCGTTATTCATTTACGTTTAAGCGTAAAGAGTTGTTTTCTGAGTTCAAAACTTCAGTGTCTATTAATAATTTAATATATTCAAATCGGTTTTTTTTCTTTTTAGAAATTAAGTAATATACTCTATGCAATATGCACTTAAGAATTCATGGTTACTCAAGTTTCAAGTTCAACCGTTGGATGAACATTTGATGTATGGTTGTAGTTACATTCCGTAATGAAATGAAGAGAGCAATGGCCTTCCCAATTTAAACCTCTGAAATTATCCTATAACCGTTAGATTTAGAAAGATCAACAATTAAAACTTAAGATTATGACAATAGCAAACAATCAATATGAAATTTTTACGACGGTTTGGTCATTTAAATGCCTATAAAAAAAATTGTTTACTTTATGAATTTTTATATAAAATCTTTTATAAATGGAAGATCTTGAAAAATTAGAAAACAATGATAATTATTAGTGATAAATATAAAAATCTACTGTTATAATTAACAATTAACAAAAGTTTCTAAAATCGTATTAAAAATAAATCTTGTTAAATATATTCTAAAAATTAAAAATAATTATGTTTTATTTTGAAAAGATTCTAAATTAATATATATTTTTATAATAATATTATAAATCACATATATTAATATAAAAAATGATAGCTATTAATATTATAAAAGAGTCAAAAGTTTCTAAATTCATATTAAAAATATTCAAAAAAGTTATATTCTATTCTCTTTTTATAATAAAAATTATAAAATGATATATATTATAAATTAAAATACTATATAATATTTTTTTACTGTTTAATAAAAATATAGCAAGTTAAACTATACGGTCTAATAAATTTTATAGCTACAATATACGGTCTAAAATTGAAAAAACGGTCAAATATTTAATAGACCATCAAATTCCGGGCCTACTGTCAACTGTCAAGTGATTAATGTTTATTTTTAAAGTTAATATAATAAATTAATCAAGTTTCAACCGTTGGATGAACATTTGATGTATGGTTGTAGTTGCATTTCGTAATGACATGCACAGAGTGATGGGCTTCCCAACTTAAACCTCCGGAATCACCCTATAGCCGTTAGATTTAGAAAGATCAACGGTGAAGAATTTGCAACTTGTAGATGTAAGACGTGTCATTCACTTTAATGTTCCAATTTCGAGAAACAAAGCATTTAAAGCACTTTGTACTGCTAAGTGTCAACTGTCAAGTGATTAATGTTTATTTTTAAACTTTAAATTTAATATCATAAATTACTCAAGTTTCAACCGTTGGATGAACATTTGATGTATGGTTGCAATTGCATTCCGTAATGAAATGCACAGAGCGATGAGCTTCCCAACTTAAACCTCTGGAATCACCCTATAACCATTAGATTTAGAAAGATCAACGGTTAAGAATTTTCAACTTGTAGTCTTGTAGACCGAACTCCTAAGATGTGTCATTCACTTTAAAGTTCCAATAACGAGAAAAAATGCATTTGAAACACTTTGCACTTTGAAATTGTACAGTGATTTTTAAAGTCTTCAATCTTCAGATTGCTCATTGGCCATTGCAGTGCACCACCCTATTTTGGATTCCACAGTTCCACTTCCAACAATGCCATTCTAGTTTTCAAGCATTGGGACTCAGAATTTGGGTAAGTGAAAGAATTCCTGCGGCTACGTTTCATCGTTTGACATTTCTTAAAATCTTATTTTGTCAAAGTTTCAAGTTTGGTTTTAGACTTTAGAGACTCAAAAATTCATTAAAATTAAGGAGGACTAATAGGTATTACTTATTAGGGAATTCAAATTTCACAACTTCACATTTGTACAAGCATGTCTACCACTAGAGCAATGTCCGATAAAAAAATACATTATGCAGAATTGCTTAAAACCCCAGGTTTCACCGATGGGTACCATGATATGATCCTAAAATCTATGGTAGGCATACCTCAAAACTTAGATTTTCATCTTAGAATAAGGCTGCAAAGCAAACAAAAGTTAATAGTGTCAGTGCATCGTGGGTAACTGGATTAGGGCGCATGATGTTACATGAAGTTTTCCCTTGCCTAGAATTTATCATGGTCTATGCCAAAAATTATGATGATAAGAAAAGAGCAATTGTTAATAAAGATAACCAAGAAGAATTGTTATCCATTAATGCAGAAGAACTTGGAAAAGTGTTGGGGTTTACAACTGAAGAATTTGGAAACCACCACATTGACCTAGAAAAACTTGCTAGTGATTATGAAGCAGTGGAAGAAAGGCTGAAAAATGATTTCTTAAATAATATAGTTAAGGATAGAAACAAATTGAAAGGTGATTAGAAGCCTCCTTATAATTTGGATTTTTTTAAACCATGGGTTCGGGATACTATTTCCATGCTAGCATTTTGCCTCAGTCTGGATAGCAATTTGGAAGTGGGTGCAAGCCTCCTTGAAATGGTATATAATATCCATTATGTTGATGAACATGTCAAATATAATTATACTCAGCACATTGTAGAATCCATGCATAAACAATTTTTAATGATTAAAGCAAGTTCCACGAAGACATTTAGGTTCACAACCTACTTGTGCTATCTTTTTCTATTCAAATTTAGAGGAATGTTTCAGACCAACAAGCTTCAGATTCAGCCCTACAGTAATGTAGAGGAAAATAAAATGGCTCTAGTATATGAATGGACCACTGAGATAAGGATGCATGATTCTCGAAGGAACTACAGTCATTTTGTAGACTACTTTTTGGCTCCATTGCATCAAGTAATTACAAACAATCCAATGCCTAGATTGCCTATGTCATGTAGAAACTGCATGCAACTACGAAAAGAAATACAATTGGTTGATTGGTACTTAATGGAAGAATATACTGTGCTAATATTTTATGGATCGGGAGTACAGCCATACAAACTTCCAATACATGTGACAGAAAGGGTTTTTCCATTGGAATATGTAAGGCAGGTGCAGAGTGCTGATGAACTACACTTTCTCATTCAGCAAAAGAAGACCTTATTTCCTTCTTTACCTTTTTCATGTGGAGGGTTCACATTCTAGAGAAAAGCATTTACTGTGGCACATAATCTTTTGAATTTTTTTGCATTTGATGCTATCTGTCACTGGCAGTATGATCCATGTGACATCATTAAATCAATGATTGTGGCCAATAGGAATGCTGCAAATAGAATTCAACATCAAAGTAAACCCTTGCTTGAAAACTTGAGAAACAAGGATTCTTGGGATGAGGTCAAAATAGCAATGGAGAAAAGTGCTACTGAGAATGATATTCCTTTTGAACAATTGTCAGGCGAAATTATGGCATTGCACCGAAAGACAAACAGGACATACAAAAAAATTTATGAAAAAAATGATAAACCGTCTAGTAGAGTAAAAATTCCAGGTTCTCTAGAGAAGGATGTTATAGATAAAAAATGGTCACGATCAAAAATTACTGCCTTTTGGTCTATGAGGAAGGACCTGGGAGAAGAAAGAGCTCTTGTAGAGTATGATGATAACGAAGAAGATGAAGAGTTTAGCAAATTGTGGAATATAGAGCATCCTGATGAACATGATGAATCTGATGATGATATTGATATGGAAGAAGAAGAACAAAGCCATGCCAATTACAAACCTGTTTTAAGTGAGGTCGCAAAAGAAGAATATGCTCAAACATATACTACAGGAGTAGCCATACTTCAAAAAATTGGTTATGAAGGTGATCCTTTGGGGTCCAAAGGACAAGGCCCTTCGACAATACAAAGTGTTGAGCATAGAAAACTAGTTGATAAATCTGGCCTTGGGTTTGGAGGTGAAAAAGTAGACCAAGGGGATACAAGACAAAATCAATTTGTTAGACCTTCTAGTCCTCATCCTCATGGTCAGATACAATCACAACTAGGACATGCCCTTGGTGGATAGCCTAGTGCAACTGGGAGTGCCATTGGTGGCCATGGTATGGTTAGTAGTACTAGTAGTGGTCAACATGTGCTACAATGACAAATTACACACAATACTAAGAGGAAAACAAAAAAAGATACCACAGAAACACCAGGTGATCAAGGCAATCAAAAGAGGCAAAGGATTTTGACAGGTCCAAGTCACACTATCAGTGGATCCACCAGTACCACAAAGGAGTTATTTCCAGAAACTCCCACAAATCTAGTTAGTGTGGGTGCGACATCATTAGCAACTACAAGTACTCATATTCCTTCGCCATTCAAGCATTCCATTGTTCCTGCCTCCCCAGGTTATGATTTCATTGAAGAGTTTAAAAAGAAATCAGACTTGAATAAAAAAGAAAAGAAGCAACTGATGGAGAGCGTGTCTGCTGTAACTTCAGAGACTGCAACAACCATGGTATTACCCACATTTGACACAAATAAAGAAATCATGGAGTACACAATTATTGTTCCCACAGTTCAAAACAAACCAACAAATCAGATGGATCGATCTGAATACCAGGTAACCAATTTTCAATTGGATTTTTCTAGCTTGAAAAATACTAACAAAATTAATGTATCAAAGAAGAACAATGAATTGGTGTACACATCATTGCTAAAGCAAGATAGAGAGAAGAAAAGGTTGCGGACCCAAATAGAAAAGTTACAGGCAGACCTAGCAAGTGAGAAAGCAAACAGGAAAGCAGCAGATAACAAGAGCAATGAATTAGAAAAAAGAATAATAAAATCTGCCTCTACATCAAACAAGCAAAGAGGATAAATCAAATGAGAGAGAAGTGAATGAACTGAAGCGAAGGCTAGATGAGAGCAACAAGAAATATGATGAGGAAAAATCCACTTCAGAAAAATTAAGAGTAAGCATTGCGAATGGAAATGTACAGTGGGAACAAAAATTGGAGAAACAGAGAAAAACAATTGAAAGATTGGAGAAAGAGCTGATGGAAGCAAAAGAAGAAATTAAGTCTTCTCAAAATAAGTTATTTGTATTTTGTAGAGATACGGTGAGGCATATGAAACAAAAGATCTGGGATGAGATAATGTAGAGGTTTGATCATTTGTGTGACATGTTTCAATTGATTGATGCTGTCAGACAACATTATAAGAAGCTCAACAAATATTTAGTGGACAACAAAAAGGTACTAGAATTAGAGAAATCTACAAATGAAGTTCTACAAATAGTCTACAAAGCCAGTGACAATGATCTGAAATCAAAAGGGATTACTAATCGGATTGAAACCTCAATGAAGTTGTCATCTATCATTGAAAAGTGTTCGAGAATGTCTGGAACAAAGGAATATTTGCATTTGGTTGTAGACAAGATGAAGGTGGTGGATGAAAAGGTAAGGAACTTCACAGAGCTTGGTTTTCCAGAGGCTTTTGACACAAATGAGCGATTCATTGGAAAGGATGGTTTCAAAAAGAAGATGGAAGGTGCAAGGAAGATTGATTTGGACTAGTTTCCTCAGAACCCAAATGTGAAGTATTTTAATTTGGATTCAATCAGAACACTGATAACCTTGAATGCAAAATTGACTGAAGAATTCAAGACAGGTTCCACTTCTAATTACAATCATGAAATGTTAACAAAACTTCAAGTCAAACAACATCAGTTAGAACAAATGGCAATTCCACCTCCTGAAGAGTGGAAGTTGCTAGAAAAGGTGATACAGTGACTTGATTTTTTATTTTCAACCATTGATAATATGAGTTTCCAAGTTCCAACTCAGCTCTGTGCAGATTTGTCTTTGGGCATTGGCAAGATTTTGCATTGCCAGTGCCAATATGTACTCCTTCATGTTAAATTCAATTAAAAAGCTCAAATTCAGACCTCAGTAATGTGATGATGTTCAATTATCTATATTATTTATTTTATCATATGAACTACTGATGAACTTGATGGAACTTCTAATTTTTCTCTTTGAATTCCTCTTTGTCTTGACCTGGTCTTGGTCTGTCAATGTGTCATATTGTTTGGGAAAGAACCTAAGGTTGGGGTTTTTATTTTGGTTTTCATGAAAATCCTAATGTCATATGTAATACCTTGGGTGAAAATCTATTCGGATGTTACCTTTTTTGGGTGGGTTTTGTTGGTGTTTTCTAACGTAAACAAAGTTTGTCTCCTAATCTACCTATGGAATTGCCAATTCCAATCAAGGGCATGGGATGATTACAACATCATTTTGTAACTTATGATAGTCATTTTATTTGCAATTTGGCAGCAAGCTCTAAGTAAAGAGATACAGACACATGACTTCACAAACTCGTACAATTTAAACCAGTGCCATATACCATTGGGGAGTCAAATTCACAAACATTTATTATTTAACAACAGATTCAATTTTTCAAATACATAGCATATAAGATCCCTGGCAATATTGCATTACAATAGTGTCAATCCATATCCTAACCCAATACTTCTTACTAAATCCCTTTACAAACATATCCATCCATGATTCCATCCAAGCATTTTAATTAATTCCTTGAATTAAAGCCAAAATGGAAAACATACACACTAGAGCACTGAGCAATGAGATGAACATCATAATCCTTGATTATACTATTCAAAATGATGATATGTTTATACAAAGGAGAGACATGAGCTCGAAATATAACATCATAACTCAAATGCTAGAACTGTTGCAAAACATCAAATCTTCATAGACCTAAAACCCCATTACCGAATAACCCCAAACCTAAATTGTATTAATATTGAAATAACTGGTTCTTACAATTTGTTCTGCAACTATACCTAGAATCGATCTCAAAATATCTGACTTGCCAACCCCTATTTCTGGCCTTGAAATCCTTCTTATAGAAAACGAAGAAGCAAACAAGCATCGGGCTAGAAATTACACATGTCATTGGTCAATTATTAATAGACCATAATCAGTTATACTATAACCGTTGAGCTGTTAGTTATCGGTAATAGACACTGTTTTACTCCTCTTCGGTTAAGTAATTATCCACCCATCTCTGGTATTCCTCATCCTTTGGCCAATTAAAATTCACCACCTCGATCACCTTAGTATCGTAAGGTGTGTACTTCACCGCAACCTAGTTAGCCTCTCTCTCAAAAGACTCTAAGAATATGCTGGTATTAATTATTTTATCCATACTGCTCACCAGCAAGTCATAGTCTGGGCCATCACAAATCAATTTGATTTGTGCATCAATAACCTCTTCTGCCCTATCTTGCCACTGCTGCAACGTCGTAATATTTCCCTGTGCATCTATTATATCTGGTAGAAAAGTATCATTCCAGTCATCAAAACTCTTTACCAGTTCTCTAATTTTTCTACTCAAATCATCAAGTAGGGCCTGGAATCCCTTCAATGATTTCACAAAAACTAGAGTAGGCTTCAATGACTAAGGCCTGTTGTCTGCATCAAGCCTGGAAGCCTTAAACATAACATCTAAATCAGTGGCCCGAGGGATCCACTTCTCAACCAAAGGCAGAACTACTTCTCGATCTCTGTTAATGTTTTTAATTCCACCCAAGAACAAAGAATACAAAGAATGTACAGATGGCAACCTACAATCAACCTTCTCATTTAGATGCCTCAAAACGGTGTCAACCATCTCATTGTGTTTAGCAATTGCATCATCCTCACTTGCCTTTAGGGCAGCTTGCAATTCTGTGATTTTATTCAACATTTGCTTCTTGGTAGGATCCACAGAATACTCAACTTCCTCTTCAACTAGCTCTGGTGTAGGGCTGAGAGCAGGTGTCCAAATGGGGAACCCAAGATTAGAATGATTGGGATATTAAGGGGAACTGACCCTGAAGTAGTGGGTAGTGCTCTGATACCAGGGGCGCTGGAGGATTCTCCTACCTGCCCATATTTCAGTCTATCTACTTCAGATTGCAGCTCAACATTCCTCTATTGTATTCTACTATATTCCCTAATTATTACGTTATATTTCTCCATCAGACTCTTCTTTTCAGCTTCCTCCCTTTCAGCTGTCGTTTGGGCCAATTTGGCCACATTCAATGTCAAGCTTGTCGCTTCTGTTATTGAGGTTTTAGAAGCTCTCTTGATGATGAGCCCTCCCCTTAGACTTGGGCCAATATCAACCACATTTGGTTTTCTACCCTGGGGTGCCAATGCCCATATGGCCAGAGTTTCATATTCCTCACTAAAAGCAAAGTCTTGAAGAGCTGCCTTAACCTCTTCCTCACTATTTTGCACAGGATGCTTGGACTGCAGGATAGCATTGAATGCTACAGCATCAGCTATGTCCCATTCAGGCAGAAGTAAGACACCAGCCTGAGTCACAAGTCTCCTTCCTTCCTTAGGAGTAATTCTCTTGAATTCCTCCATTAGTTCGGCCTTAACTTCATCATCATTCTCCTGTTCAGACCTATCAGGTCTTGACTCTCTCCTTCTCTTGCATTTATCCTGATATTCCTCTAATTTCATTCTCCAAATTAACTGCAAGAATACAGGAGTCTTCACGAAGGCATCATCATCCAGGAATGCCTTGCAGGCCTCCATCCTAGCATCCTGTACACATTGCCCCTTTATATCCATATCAGTTAACACCAATTGTGTTGATCTAGGAGGAGAAGGGATACCAACATGCATGTCTTGATCAGTTATAATTATTTCATCCATCAGAGCCTCTTGTGTTTCCTCAACCCTTTGCCTCTTTAGGCTTGGCTCTGATAGTAACTCTATAGGATCATTTCTCGGTTGTGAATCTAGGTCCACAATCCTTATCCCTCCAGGTTTCCTGATCCCTTGACCCGGTTGTGATGATGTTTGCACTATTTGTTTTCCCCTTTTATCTCTTGCCTCCTCATCACTTCTATCATCTCTCTTCCTCTTGTATAGAGGCTTGTCCTCTGGTGGCTGATAAGTTGGCCTTGTTTCTTAAGGCCTCGCCTCCAGTCTCTGAATTCCCATGTCCAGTTCCAAATTGACTTTCTTGGTTTTCAAGGTGCTCATGATATCTTTGAAGTTATTCATTAAGAAATCTATTCTTTTGTGAAATGGAGTGA
This sequence comes from Sequoiadendron giganteum, assembly GCA_007115665.2. Lineage (NCBI taxonomy): Eukaryota > Viridiplantae > Streptophyta > Pinopsida > Cupressales > Cupressaceae > Sequoiadendron > Sequoiadendron giganteum. The sequence continues at coordinate 18,309,442 of CM021107.1, read as the reverse complement.
ACTCCATCAGTGGATCATATTTTGGATCCATTTTATGCACCATAGCCAATAGTTTCTAATAGGCAATCCATTTCTCTTTATTCAATTCCTGCCTGCTCAAATCAAACTCATTTCTAATTAGATCCTCAGGAAAATTGAAAACATGTGCAAACTTGCCACCTTTAATTCATTGCCTGAATAGGGCAAAGAATCCCTTGGGGTCATGCTGCCTCTTAGATCCACCTTCAAATGATAATCATCAAAAAATCTTCCAAAGTGGACCCATCCTCCCTTGGAAAATACAAAATCAGAAACAATAGTATAATCAGGGAACAAAGTCCCTTTTCCTTTCCTTGTCAAATTATCCTCATGAATGCAACCTAGTTGCCACATGACCTCGGCAAATCCCATCCTTGATGGTACATTATATGCGAGAATGTGAGGAGCTCCTTGGAAACCATAAACCCTTAGGACAGTGCTTACGAGGTATAAGATGATGTCACCCAAATTGTGGCACACCTTCAAATCAGGCTTACTCACTTTGGGTTGGAGGAAATCATGCAAATCCTTAGGGACCCTTGGCACATTTACCACCAATCTAGCTCTAAGTCTGGAAGCAAAACAGTTATCAAACTACACAAAATTAGCACCTCCCCTGATGCAAGACAAATCTACACTCCAAACCTGTACTGGTAATCTTTCTCCATTCACTTCTTGCCTCAACACCATTTTATCTGAGAAGAAGTCAGCATTCTTGTACATGAACATATGCATTAATAGGGAGTACCAAAAGAAAGGAGTACCAGTGTCCCCCATATGTAACTTCAACAAACCCTCGTGTGTCTTTTCAGCAAGAAAAGATGCATAGTCGTACACTACAGAAAAATTGGGATGTTGAATCTGAGCCCCCATAAATATATAAGCAATGGGCATCACGGTATTAGGGTTGAAACCTAAAATCTGGCAAAGTGAATAAAATGTTGCCAAGAAGTGATCAGCAAAACAACTCAGCCTGAAAGGCTCCTGATCAGTTGGGCTGATGTGAATCGTTGAACTGTCTGCCTTGGCTAAATGAGGAGAAAGCAATTTTGATCTGAAAAGAGGCTTTGACCTTGCATATTCCTGCTTCATTTCCTCAAAATCTACTTGAACTAAGAATGGGCTATATTCACTCAAATCGAAAACCTATTGAATCTCATCTGCATTTATATTCAGTAGAACCCCACGATCATTATCCCTGATAATCCTTGTAACAGGATCATATCATGCTGCCACTGCTCTGAGTAGGTCAATATCAGGAAATACATTTGGTACAACTAGTTTCCCCATATCGTACTTCCAGCCATTATAGAAAGGATGAGGCACATTTCGCTGCCCATACCATCTCCTAAACATTTCTAGGCCCGTCATTTGGACCCTAGCATCTGCAATATTATAGGTTTTACACCTTAGTCCCTCGCCTAAGGCTTTCCCATTCATTAAAACCAAACCCCTCTTCTTGTCATTCATTGATAGCAGGAATTGATCTAGGAAATCGTCGTATAAATTCCTTTACAAATAATCAATATGGCCAGAATGCTGCTTTGATGGCACCATTTCGAACAACCAGGGCTTCTCCTAAAATCAAATTCTTGAACAAACTAGGGCTACCCAAAACAAAATTACACTAGAACTTTGCAATTTCCCACAATTCAAAAGAACCAGTAACCTTACAGTCTTAATCAACAAGACCCCTAACCAACACAATACAACCCTCCACAAAAGACACATTCAAATAGAAATTGTGGCATAGAAGGTAACTCACGGGATTTTGCGCCTTGCAGAAAACCAAATCTTATTGTAATTACTTGAAAAACTCAATGTCTGGCTCCGAACCGCTTCGAAAACATTTGAATGCCTTTGTGGTTAAGATAGAATGGAATTAACTACTTAAAGCCGATGAAAAATGGCCAAAAACGTCTCATCCACCATTAAAGCTCACTTGCTTGTCGTGCCAACGGCTTCAATCGTATTTGATGAAAATTTAAATCCTCGCCGTCGATCTCTTGTTCCTGTTAGATCATCAATGATCAGATGGCCATCTTCAAAAGGCTGACATCCTGACAACATCTCCATGTCATTATCGAGGGCCCACCATAATACACAATGCCAAAGGAATACACGTGGAGTCCGCCCGTGATATCGCAATCACTAAACACCCTTCACTTTAAGATCACGCGATGGCGGGCAACCGTTGATTCCCTCCATCGGCGATCATGATCATTCACAACAGTGAGCAGCACCAAAACCTATCCGTCGAGCAACTTTTCATCAAGGTTAAAACATCACCATCGATCTCGAGCACGTGCATCTCACATCTGGTTCAGTAACCCACTCTATAATGTACTAAAGTCTGATACAAATATTAAGCACTTTATTTACTCCTTTTTAGCATCGACAACCTAGGACACGTGGCGCCCGCCCGTTATATCGCAATCACCAAGCAACCAGCAGTGATGTCATTGCGAGATCGCAGGGAACGGTCAAGATCAACCGTAGGGAGATCGACGGTCACTAAAAATAACCCCTGCAAAATAATACATTATACAATTACTTAAAATAAAAGAGGGGAAGGGGACACCACCTAGGACAACGACAAACGATGGCTCAAAGTTGTTCTAAAACACAAGGCACGGTTCGACCCAAACTTGAGAAATAAAAGGTCAGGCGAAATATTTAGCATTTTTATTAAAAGGGGCCCGGCCTAGACGATTCAATGGGACATAAGTTGTTTTGAAACCACCCTCAAAAAGGTCACATCAGAAAAGACCCAACCCAAAGATATACATTATATGGCAGGTTACTAAAGCGGCTGTGAGATGCACGTTCTCAAAATCAACGGAGGTGTTATAATCTTGATGAAAAAGTTGCTCGATGGTTATGTTCAACAACGGTGACTGTTATGAATGAACATGATTGTCGATGACGGAGATCAACGATTGCCTGCCATCGCATGATCGGAAGATGCGAGGTGTTTATTGATTGCGATATCACGGGCGAGCGCCACGTGTATTCCTTTGGCGATGCATAGTGTGGTGGACCCGTCGTGCTGAGATGGAGATTACATCAGCCTTTTTGAAGGCAGCCGTTCGATGCTCTGACGAAAGTGAAGGATCGACGGTTGGGATTTGAATTCGATCGACGTTAAGTAATTTTCCTTCATTCTATTTTACCACAAAGTTATAACAGATTTTGGTTGTGTCTTGATGACAGTTTTGGGCCACTTTTGGCGCAAGTTTCTTGAGGTTTGGCGGCTGGCCAATGCATCAGTCATTCTGTAGTAGGTTTTAAACTCATTATAATTTGAATTTTTTTTACAGTACTAGCATCTGAATGGAAATTACTCATTTCAAACTCATGTCTCTCCATTGTATAAACATATCATTATTTTTAATAAAATGATCAAGGTTTATTTTGTTCATTTCTAAGTTATGGATGTTGAACTGTTAGTCTGTTAGCTTCTGTTATGTTTTGACTAAAAATCCTGATATGATTCATGAAGTGCAATATAATATAAAATATCATGGAGACTTGGAGTGCAATATAAAATATTAAATAAAATATCCTGATTCCTGAACTTGAAGTGCAATGATTCACAATTTATTTGAATACAATATAAAAAATCATCAACTACTGTTTGGAATATGATTCATGCAGTGCTTGAGTGAAATCTAAAATAAGATTATAAGATATCATGAACTTGAAGTGCAATGATTCACAAATTTCATTTAATAGAATATAAAATATCATCAACTATAGTTTGGACTTTGGAACAATGGAAATTGGAAACTGATTCAAGAAGTGCAGTAAAAATACCTAAAACCTGCTAATTCTCTTCCATTTCCCAAACGGAGTCAGGGTCCTCAAACCGTAAAACCAAACAAAATGTGTAAGAACAAATAACAGTTTCAATTGTATTTATATCAATCCATATTTGGTGAATTCCGTGGGATTTTGAAATGGTATGTTAAAAATTTGGCGAATCCCGCGTGCTTATACAACGATACCTTGAAATTTTCAAGGCGAAATAGGTCCTCATAAGCAACTATTTATAAATTTTAATTGGCGAAATGGGTCTTCACAAGCAACTATTTGTAAATTTTAATTGGCGAAATGGGTCTTCATTTAATGTTGTTTTAATAGTATTGGCGAATATGTTGGTGACTTTGACATGCTCCCCGGGATTCCAGGCGAAAATATTGATCGGTGCATTGGAAACGCGTAGTCTGTTATGGCGAATTTATTGCCTAAACATGCCTTGTAAAAAAAAACTGTTGGCGAATGGACATGCATTGGACCGATAGTCCGTGATTTCCTAGTGATTTGAACACCATGCAGATACGGTAGATTCGCCAAATTCGAATTGCCAGATTCCTAGAATTAGCCAATTGGTGATAATTCACCACTAAAGTTATCCCTGCTTTGAATCGGTCTTGCAACGATCTAGTGGAGGCTAAATCTTCTCCTTGAGACTTGCTACTTGTAATAACTAACAGCTACTCCTGCAAAAAATGGTTAGCTCAACACATTCAACTCATTAAATGATCCATTATCTCATTCATACATTCATTAGGTATTGGCTTCGAGCAAACGATATTTCACATATGGCTACAGGAAAGACATTTCATCACAAAAAGTCACAAGGCACACATCTTCCATCAAACTAATAAAACATTTAGGCAATAATCATGGAAAGACTTATCATAATAAACTTTGTTACATCAAGCATAAAGTCTATGTATTACTTCCATAATTACCACTAAATGTCTTTCTCAGCATAATAAAAGATATAAAGATGTTTAAAAACATAGCCTAAAATATGCCAAAAACTGGGCTCATCATTCCCCTCAACCGACTACTTGCTGGTCCCTTCAGCAATTCTGGCATTCTTCCTCCGAGCAAACTCTCTTAAATCAGCATTCAACTACTGTCCACTTTCACCATGTTGAAAACTCCAGAAGTGAGCCCGCATAGATTCTAACCGCTACCACCTGTTATCCTCTGAGTTCCTGCTGTAGGTATTGTTCTCTCCCTGCATGGCTAGGAGTGGCCATAAGAGAATGGGAGGCTGCATGACTAATGGTAACCAATTCTCTTTCTTCGTCCTTGCATTTCTCAGGTACCTTTCTGCTCTTTGAGTGGCTGCATACAGGTTGTTTGGGGTATGTGGCTCTGCCCTTCTTAGTTGCAATGGAAAGTGTTCCCATCTTGTTTTCCTGTGTTGTGTAGCAGCATTGAGGTCGTCATTTACAATTTAGGAGTACTGGGTAAACACTTATTGTCTTAAAGGTTCAATTATCGGTCTTTCCCTTTCATCTGCCCACAACTTCTTCCAGTCAAAGTAAATGCCCATCCCCTTCTTGGATTCGTTTCTCACTGTCAATGGCATGTTAGCTTTGTCATGTTTGTAACTTTCAAACTATTATCCCCTGCTTATCTCATTTTTGATCCAAGAGATCAGAGCACTAATGTTTATGTCTCCTACATAGCACAGAGGATTCCATTATGTATCACGAGGCACAGCCAAATTGTGTAAATAGAACTCACACAGAAGGTGTCTGACATGCTGCGGTGACTCCCTATATGCATCATAGAATTCCTGGGGAGTGCTCAAAGAAGGGTTCTGACCTTGCCAGATCCTTATTAATTAAAAATTCAAATATAACTCCTTTAAGTACATTTCATAAATAGGAGAGGGAGACCTACACTGCACTATCTGTGGGACAAATTTGACTACCTAATTGAGGGTGTCTGTAAGGTTAGCAATTTCTATATCCTTTTTCTGGATTACCCTTTTTAATTTCTCAATTTCTAATTCATAGGCAGTCTGTTGATTTTGAAGCTCTGTGTAACATGACACTCTTGCAACAAAACTTGTGAAATGGAGAGGAGGCTTATGGTTATAATTTACTGCAAGTGGTCTCTGAATTTCCTTAGGTTCATCAACATTTCCATGCTCTGTTGTTTCAATTATTTCCTTGGCATATGATTGCTCAGGAACTTCCTGTTCCATTTCATCATCTTGCTGCCAGTCCTCTTGTTGTTCCTGCGACATCAGATGGTCCGGTGTATTTTCCGGAACAACCAATGATTTATCTATCCCTTCATTATTTTCACTTCTCTCTTATGATTGAGCTGCAACTAATTTTCCTTCCTCCCCAATACACAAAACCTTTTCCTGTAGCCATTCTGATAATCCTTCCTGCATTTGTTCTGCAACAGCTACTAATTCATCAAGGCCAGCCCCTTATGAACCACACGCAGACTCACCAATAGATTGGTCCTCTTCCTCAAGTATTGGACTAGAGGGCTCTAAAGGTGATGGTGCAGATTGTGAGGTACTTTGTGAATGCGGTGTTTTCTGGATCAGAATCTTGGAGCTTCTCCGTATAGGAGTAGGGGTTGCCTTAGGCTTCTTTGGGTGTCTAGCTACAGAACTAGAAGATTCTCCCATTTGCTTTCTCTTGACTGATTGAGGAGCAGGTTTAGGGGTTTTTGGTTGAGGTGACACAATTGACGGCTTCTCCCTTTTCTTTTTAGAGGAAGTCTCAGGTTAAACAACAAGGGTTTGTACTAGTTCTTTAGGGATTCTTTCAGAAAGAGGGACTTCATCTTGCGAGTCAGAGGTTTTAGGCATAGAGGGTGTGGTCGCAGAGGCCTCAGTCTTTGACTAAGAGGTTCGTTGTTTAAAAGTGAGAGGCTTACCCCTAGGTCCGACATTTTCAACCCTTGGTTTAAAATTAACAACAAATTCCTCCCGAGTCGTTGGTGAGACATCCCTAACGGATTTCTTGACAAGAAACTTTATGAGGCAATGATGAGATACAAAATTGATTCTTCCCTTCTTATATTCGACAACACTATTGGAGAGTAAATTATACATAAAATCTGGTATGTTTATTAATAAACCATGATGCAAATGAGATAATAGCTTGAAATGGTGAGAGTGCAGAATAGAGAATTGACCTTCACACATCAGGTATTTGATTATATAGCCTGCCCATGGAATTCAATCCTACGACAAACTCATTCGTTGAGTTCCTTGCTTATCCACATGCAGAGGAGGATCTTCAGGCCGAGTAAATTTTTCCCTAGCACTTCGTGCATCCCTTGATTGGGGAAATAGTTCGCCAGCGTGAGGTAACCCTGTTACCTCCGCAATTCTTTCCACTGAGGCATCAATTTTTAATCCCCTAACCTTGGCCTTCCCATTGTGAAATGTCCTAGTAAATTCCTCAGCAATAGCTTCATCAAACGTGACAAGTTTGAGAAAATAGTTGAGCCACCCATACTATCTGAATGGTGGTAAATTTTGCGCGTCCTGCAACAAGGCATTGTGGTCTGTTGTCTCATGCTTAATGGGTTGGCCTCCCATTTTTACGCTTATCTTGCAACTTAGCTCTCAAGCGAGAATTCAACTTGATTATTTCAATTTCTTTCTTTCTTTCTCAATTTCAATCTTCTTGCAACTCAAACTAACTCTCTTTTCTCCCCTCAACCTAAACTTTTGAACTTCTTTCAAAAGATGTAGAAAATAGAAGGAAGAATTTTGAACATCCAAACTCAATTTTTAGACACAAAAAGATTTATTGAGAGGAGAAAAAGACATGTCTGGGCATTATTGCAAGAAGTAATGGAGATTTTCTAATTTATTGCAATTTTCTCAAAATCCTAAGTTGAAGTGAAAAGGACAATACACTTGATGTGACAAGGCTTCATGGCGGTGGAAAGTAAAGATGTGGCCATCAGTTAGGAATTAGGAAAAATGCTTGAACGTGCAGAAAAGATCGAAGGATATTGCAGCCATATAGGAAATATGTTGTCTAACTTAATACCTAACTAAACATAATAAATGAAATAATTAATCACTCTGTGATTTAAGTGGAGCTTACCTGTAATGATGCGCCACAACTGATTGATGTGACTCCATTTCTTTTATTGCAAAAGGTGATCTTTGGAAACGTGGAAATGGTAATGTGTGACAGGTGGATGAGGTGGCAGAAGAAGAAATAGTATGGATAGCGGATGAAATGATGGTATGGAATGGGGATCCACAAGGATGACCCCTTTATTATGATCTTTTATGCAGTTTCATGCATTGCTTGGGGAATCAAGCCGAGACTCAACTCCTTCATCTGCAAGATTTGTAGTTTCCTATTCTATTTGAAACTGCTTCAGGAACTCTTCCTTATTAATGGGCTTTAGATAAAGCTTTAGTCGATGCCCATTGACCAATAATTTGAATCTGACGTCATCAATTGTGCTCAACTGAACTGCACCATTATCAAATACTTATACAATTTCATATGGCCCCAACCATCTGGTCTATAGCTTCCTTTGATTGTCCTTGTATCTTGAATCATAGAGCAGAGCCCAATCTCCTGCTTTGAATTTATTTTCCTTTATGTACTTATCATGCCACCTGATCCTATGATTTTGTACTATTTCTATATGATGTAGGGCACTCTTCCTTAGCTCATCCAAGGCATTGAGCTACATGATTCTCTCTTTCTGTGCAGTTGTTAAATCCATATCCAACTCCAAATTTATTCTGAGAGTTTTGTGTTCAAACTCCACAGGCATCATAACTTTCTTCCCATACACCATTTCAAAAGGTGTAAAACCTGTTGTAGTCTTCCAAGTAGTTCTATAGGCCCATATAGCTTCAGGTAACCTCACAGCCCAATCCTTCCTATGCAGGTCCACTTTTTTAGTTAGAATGGCCTCAATATCCCTGTTAGTAATTTCTACCTAGCCATTAGCTTGAGAATGATAAGGAGTTGACTTCCTATGCCTTATGTTGTATTCATTTACTAGGGATGTAATAAGAGTAGAAATAAATTGTGCTCCTTGGTCTGTCACTATTTCTCTAGGAACACCAAATCTAGTAAAGATTTCTTCATAGAGGAATTATGCTACTTTATTATCTCTAGCATGCTTTATTGGTCTAGCCTTTACCCATTTTGTTACATAATCCGTGCATACAAGAATGTAAGACTTACCATTTGAAGGTGGATCAATTGGGCCTACAAAGTCCAGTCTCCATTTATCAAAGGGTGTAACAATAACTTGTGGAAATAAAGGCATTTCATCTTATCTTGTTGGCCTCCCCATCTTTTGACATCTATCACACCTTCTGGTATACTTGGCTATATCTTTATGTAGTGTTGGCCAATAATATCCAGTATTTAAGATCTTCATGGCTGTCCTCTTAGCAACAAAATTTCCACCACAAGGTTCATCATGGCTTGCATGCAGTATGTCACGAGTGTCTTCCTCTCTCACACATCTCCTCATTACTTGATCTGGCCCTGTGTAAAACATGCAATCTACAATCCAAGAGAAGTTAAAGCTTTTATCTACTAACAATCTATTGTCCTTAGGTGAGAAGTGAGGAGGAGTTCTTCCTACAACCAAATAATTTGCTATGTCTGCATACCATGGATGAATGAATTTGATGACAAACAAATGTTCATCAGGGAAGGAATCTTCTATGAGTGCAGGATCATCTTTCCTTTGGATTCTAGACAAGAAATCAGCAACCACATTGGCTTTACCTGGTTTGTCCATAATTGTAATATCAAATTCTTGCATCAACAACAACCACCTAGCTAGTCTCCCTGTAATTGAACTCTTGTTCATGAGATACCTGATTGATGCATGATCAGTATGAACAAATATTTGATAGCCTGTGATATAATACATGAACTTGTTGAGGGCATAGATGATTGCTAACATTTCTTTTTATGTAACAGTGTAGTTGAGTTCAGCTCCTTGTAAGTTCTTGCTGATATAATAAAGTGCATGCTCAGTTGAACCACTCTTTTGTCCCAGGATGACACCAATAGAATAATCTAATGCATCCATGTGAATATGGAATGGAAGTGACCAATCTGGTCCTTTCAAAATAGGTGCTTGTGTAAGGGCAATCTTAAGATCAAGGAATGCTTTCTCACATTCTATTGTCCAAGAAAACTTTGCATCCTTCTTTAGCAAACTGTATAGAGGTCTTGTTGTTTGACTGAAATCTTTAATAAACCTCCTATAGTAGCCAACATGTCCTAGAGAGCTTTTGAGTTCCTTTTGCTTGGTAGGGAAGGGTAGACTGGAAATGACTTCAATTTTAGAAGGGTCTACCTGTATTCATGCAGCAGAAATGCAGTGACCCAACACTATTCCTTCTTACATCATCATCAAGCATTTCTGACTATTGAGTGACAAATTATGATCTTCACATCTTTCTAGTACCTTTTTCAAATTGTCTTGGGCTTCTTCAAATGTTTCACCATAAATAGTAAAGTCATCCATATATATTTTCATGGAATCATATGAAATATCTGAGAAAATACTAATCACAGCTCTTTGGAAAGTTGCAGGAGCATTACAAAGACCAAAAGGTAAGATTGAATAGGAAAATGTTCCCCAGGGGCATGTGAAAGTAGTCTTTTCCTGGTCCTCAGGAGCAATCTTTATCTGATTATATCCACTGAAACCATCAAGGAAGGAGAAATACTTTTTCCCTGATAAGTTATCCAGGACTTGGTCGATAAAGGGAAGAGTAAAATAATCTTTCTTAGTTGCTAAGTTGAGCTCCCTGTAATCCACACACTCTCCTTTTTCCTCCTTTCTTAGGGACAATAACTAGTGGATAAACCCACTGGCTATCTGAGATTGGGTAGATAAAGCCAACATTCAACATTTTCTACAATTCCTCTTTAACTATTTCTCTTAGGGATGGATTAATTCTCCTTTGGGGTTGTCTAATAGGTTTGAACTCATTGTTGATGAAAATTCGGTGTGTACATAGCTTTGGATCTAGCCCTTTCATATCACTGTAATCCCAAGCAAAATGTGTCTTGTGGGTAGTAAGCATTTGGACAATTGACTCTTATTGCTCAATGGTAAGTTTACTATTGATATTCAAGGTTTTTCCTGCAGCTACTTCTACTTGGGAGGTCAATTCAAGCATAGATACTTCAGACAGAAAAGGCATTTCTACTTCATGGGGTAATAATGTTTGAAAATAGTCAATTTTTGCAGGATAGTGAGTTGAAGTAGAAGGGGGAAGAATTGTCTGCAAGGAACAAGGAACTTCTTCACAAAGGGGGTACTCAATGCCATAATTGTTCTGAAGGATATTAGACAATATTTCTTCATCTTCTTATTTTTCAATAAAAGGCTCTTTGTTAATCATCATTAGGTTTTCCACATAATTCATTTCTTCCACTTCTTCCCCTAAATCTGGCTAGACTGCCTGTCCAGACTTAAGTTGAGGCTGGGCTGGGGCATAAAGGGTGAGCTTCTTGGTGCTATATCCATCAGAGATAGTCATGTTACCAGAACTACATCCTATGTAAGCATCTGTGGTGGCTAGCCAAGGCCTTCCTAGAATTACAGGATATCCTCCTAGTGTTGCTTTTGGAGACAAGACCATAAAATCAGCAGGATATTCCCATGAATCTAGGGTGACTACCAGGTCTTCAACTACTCCATCAGGCTTGGCAGTTGAACTATCAGTGAGCTGCAGGACTGTAGGTGTAGCTCCTAGGTCAGAAATACTTAGCTTTACCATAAGGTCTTTAGTCATGACATTAATAGCTACTCCAAGATCTACTAAAGCATTTTTAATTTGAACCCCATTAATAATGATTTCCACCATAGGACTGCTAGGGTCTGAATATTTTGGGACGGTAAGCTTACCTAGCATCAAATCAGAGAGTTGACCTAAGACATGAACAGTTTGAGGGTCTTTCTTTTTCCTATCCGACTTCTTTAAGTATGCTTCTTTTATTGCTTGGAACATGGGGATTTTTACACATATGTGCTTTAGTTGTTCAAGAATGTCAAAGGTGGGCTCTTCTTTCTTTTGAACAACTTCACCTTCCAACCTTTGTGGAAAAGGAGGTGAAGTTTTATTGGACACCTTAGGCAAGGATGGATTCTACATGGGATCATTGGATGGGGCTATGTCATTAGTATCTTCTTGCTCATTCTCCTCAGGTGGCAATTCTGCAATTATGGGAGGAGAAGGTGTAGGTAGCATTGTCCCTGATCATAAGTTAATATTACTCAAGTTGAGAGCATAAGCAGGCTGCTGATTGGGATCAGTTAAATAAACTTGTTGTTGTTGCTGAGGCTAGTTATTTGGATTAGGTGTTGCTTGAGCAAGTAGCTGGGTTGGCTTAGGATTTTGGCTTTGGTTAGCTGCAGAAGGTGGCATGATTGGCTGTTGTTGGGGTTGTTGAAGGAAACCAGCGGGTTGATTTGACCATTGCTGGCCTCCCCTCCACTGGTTGGACTACTGCCAATTTCCTTGGGGAGGTTGCCACTAATTTTGTTGTGGTGACTGCCAATTTCCTTGTGGAGGCTGCCACCAGTTTTGCTGAGAATTTGGCCAAGGATTATTCCAACTAGATTGGGAATATGGGCCATAATTTGGAGGGTATTGGTTTTGTAGTTGACTATTATATGAGCCAAAATTTTGCAAAGGGTCCTGAGGCATACCTTGTCTTGGGGCCCAAGGCCTACGTTGAGCAACAAAGAACACTTCTTCATCTCCTTCTATTGTTTTGAACTCAGTGGGAAGATGTTGCACCTCCAAATTAGCCACCGCCTTGCATTTGCAATCCTTCTTCCTTTGTCTGCAATGAGGGCAATATTCAGCTAGCATTGCCTCTGCTTCATTTTTCTTCCTCCTAGCTTGCATAGTGTCCAGTTGTGTAGCAACATCATTGATGATATCTTGCTTTAAGTCGGACAAGAGATTATAAATCTCCCCCTTAGACACTCCTGAGCCATTTCCTTTTGAAATAGAGGGTCTAAACCCTCTGCATTTCTTCACAGTTGCTCTGGAGTAGTTGAGACAGATCTTCTTGATATCATCCCAATTGTTTTGGGTGATATCTCCTCTGGCCATGAGGTCTAGTGCCTCAATGCAAGCATCATTGACTCCTCTTAGAAAGAGAAGTGTTCTAGACTCCTCATTCAGCTGGTGCTGAGTGTTTTTCTGCATACTGAACAAAAACCTTGACACATAGTCTTCCAGGGTTTCATCCTCTTTTTGTGACATCTTGAAGATGTCATCTCCTCTCATATCATTCCCCCTACAATATTCTTTATATTTTCCCAAGAATAGCTCCTTCATTTCATCCCAATTGGTGGTTGCATTGCCACCTAATCCCATGAACCACCTCAAGGCTGACTCCTTTAGGGTAGAGGGAAACAAATTCAGCTTGTGTGCATCAATTATGTAGTCATAACTCCTACAAAGGATTTCAAATTCAAACAAGAAGGTATGAGGGTCTTCTATAATAAGTCCATAGAACTTTGGAAGTAATGAGGCAGGGATGTTCTTGAGGTTATTATTGTCATGTAGGTCAGGAATTGGGAATGGAAAAGTAGGCCTTGCCATCCTTGGCGGTCTTACTGGGTTAGCTCCTGGCTGATAAACTACAAGGGCAAGCAGATTATTATATTGGTCCTAGTTGTTGGAAGTTTGCAGATTATTTAGATGTTGAATGAGTGGATTAAGGTCATCTGGCTCATCAAATAGGTTCAAGCTTAACTCTGAGGAAGAAGATGAGGTAACTAAGTCTTGGCCAGCATCCAAATATGGTTCTTCTTGGAAAAGCTCTGGTTCAATTTCTTGGGTATCTATTCTTCCAGGAAGGAATCTTCCAGATTGGTCTCTTCTTCTATGCATACAGCAAAACGTAAGTCTAAACTATGGAAAATGTTGAGATGCTGAATTCTAAGCTAAATGCTAGGAATGAAATTCAAACTCCTACTACCATGCCTGCAACAGGTTCTTAGTTTGACACCATCCCCGGCAACGACGCCAAAAATGTAGTGTCCATAAATAGGTTGATAACTAGGAATATATATTCCTCTACTTAGGGATTAAACATCACGAATGGAAGTCATAATCTATTAAGGACATCATTTAATTGTCAACCCAGGGACGTTAGACTTGAAATGGGTCTACACAATATATGTACTAACAACCTATTTCAGACATGTGTTCTTTCTTGAAAATACCATGCTAGAATTGAAATTGTTGGAAACAAACTTTAGCAGACTAAATCTTCTCAAAATGAAAACTAAATCCAATTTTGAAGACAGGAACTACTCTGTCCCTAGTGGTTGCAGGAACAATTGACAACTCTATAATTCTACCAGTTGCAGGAACAGTCACACTGAATTTCTATGAAAATGAAATACATATACTCTAACTTTAGAAATGGAAAAGATAGACAACGTCCCTAAGTGGGCCCCCTTAGGTAGTGTCTTAAGTACACAACAAATTAAATTGTAAACTCCATGAAACGCTTTTATTGAACTGAAACTGGTAAGTACATTGCTCACAACTTGCAACTTGCAATTGTATTACTTGAAAACTAAGCTATTACAATAGTAAACTTCCGGCCCTTTCTCTGAAGGAGAATGGGCTATTTATTCAAAACTGAAACCTAACAACTAACTAACCTTTCCCTCATAAAATGGGAAATCTTTATTACATCATGACCTTTACATTGAAGAAGTGGACACAAGAGGGAGAACTGAGTCAAATCAATTTGAAGAATTAAAGCACCGGTATCCTAGATTTATGTGTCATCAAGACGCCTCTATTGGATTCTTGGAACGCTTCCCTTGCATGGCAGATGAATTATCAACTATCTCCTCATTTCTTGTTATTGAATCAATCCGCTTTGAATCAGTCCTGCAACGATCTAGTGGAGGCTAAATCTTCTCCTTGAGACTTGGTACCTGTAATAACTAGCAGCTACTCCTACAGAAAAGGGTTAGCTCAACACATTCAACTCATTAAACGATCCATTATCTCATTCATACATTCATTAGGTCGAAACCAAACAATATTTCGTATATGGTTGTAGGAAAGGCATTTCATCACAAAAAGTCACAAGGCACACATCTTCCATCAAACTAATAAAACATTTAGGCAATAATCATGGAAAGACTTATCATAATAAACTTTGTTATATTAAGCATAAATTCTATGTATTACTTCCATAATTACCACTAAATGTCTTTCTCAACATAATAAAAGATATAAAGATGTTTAAAAACATAGCCTAAAATATGCCAAAAACTAGGCTCATCATATATCACACAAAACTAGAGATATTTGTGGGCCAATATGCCTTAATATCCAATATATACTGAAATAGAGTAAACCTTTGATGTAGAGTAACAACATATAACACTCCTTATAGAAGAAGCCACTCCACGCTATATCTCCAAGAGATCCCAAATACAATATTACACTTCACACATATCTTATAATGATAATCAAATCCTTTCTATAGACCTCCTCCTAATAATACAATGGAGGGATAATCCTAATGAAGGCCTACTCAACTCCTGATATAATCAATTACACAAGTTATTTACATGACCCAATATACTAAATTAAGGGATGTGTACCACATTTTGGCATCTCCATCCACCTAAATATATTATAATATCACTTCTCTAGGTACATATCAACCTTTTTCTCTAACTTTAATCGCTTCTCCCTAAGCACATGTGTATATACCTCACAACAAAGATGTGAAGATGTCTTAATTAGGATTTTTTATTGATCACACCTCCATAGGTGTCTTATCAACAAGACAATATGTAGAAGACCTAATAACAAGGTAGAAAGTTGGGGCAACTACTTTTGCCCAAAATAAATGTTCCTTTCTAGCCATACTCAACATAATCTTCGCCCTCTCCATCAACATCCTATTCATTCATTCTTTAATTCTATTTGTTTGAGGGGTTTATGGAGTTGTCATCTATTTATATTCTACAATCACAAAATCTATTAAAATATACTAAAAAAACTCATCACCATTATCAATCTTAAAAATCTTAATCTTCCTACTAATTTTACTCTCTATGAGAGCCTTAAACTCTTTAAAATAATTTAAGACTTCATATTTAGTTTTAAGGAATTATAACCATGTCCTAATTTAATCATACATGAAAGAAACATGGTATATAAATTTAGAAATTGAAGGAATGTTGACAAGAAAAAATTCATCAAAATGAATTAAGTCCAACACCCTAGAAGATTTATTAGAACTAGAGTAAAACTAAATGTGATTTTGTTTTCCATTTATACAATTTTCACATAAATCAAATTCAAAATTACAATCATTTAACCCCTCAACAAGGTTTTTATTTTTTACGGCCCTTAAATCCTTCTCACTTATATCACCCATTCTTCGGTTCTATAACATTATTTTCTATACCAATAGCTTAGTATCCAAAGTATGATCAACCTTAGGTACCTAGAAAACATGACCATCTAAAGTAGACACAACTCGCCTCTTTATTTTTGGTTCTAATGGTGAAGGTGAAGATTCTACATATCTCTTTACTATAGGAATTGAAGAATTATTATACTTAATTGTGCATACATTTAGCTGAAAATAGAGTGCCAATATGAACATCCTTAGTAAGAACCATAGCTCTTCTAACCATCTTGCATCCTCCACTTGAGAAAATAAATTTCATACCCACATTATTCAATTATTACAAAAATTAGGAATTGTGTCAAACTAGGGATATGCAATCCACCATTGATCCCCTTTACTTGTTCATAAGGGAATCGAATCAAGACTCTCCCATGACAAATAATATTTAGATGAGAATCATATCCTATATAAACCTTTCCACCATAATATTCTTCATATTTCATGGGTAAGTGCAAAAAGATGGGGGACCAAAATTGTGGCCATTCCAGTTTTTGGTCCCAAAAGACTGAAAATGTGAGTGCATTATAATGAAACATGCTCGCTTTATAGGTTGGTAGTGACATGTTGATATTTAAATATGGAAATTTACTTTCTTAAACTTTAAGTTATATTTCATGTGTATTTTTGGGATGTTTGATGGTGGTTTTAGATCTCTAGGAGTTGTAATGCAAATTCTAGTTTTTGGAAGATCTTATAATTTTTCAAACTTACTCAAATTTCACTAATTAGCATGTCAAATTTTAGTAATCAACATATTGTATTAGCTTTCTCTCTCTATCTCACTCATTATTTATCACTTATTCTCTAGACCTCTCTCTCACTATCTCCATCCCTTTATTTGATTTTGTCTTCCTTGAGCTCAAGAATTATCTCTCTCCCTCCTCACTGCCTCCCCCTTATATATCTCCTCTCTCTCTCTCTACCTATCTCTCTCTCCCTCCATCTCTCTCTACCCACCCTTCCTTGTCTACCAAAAAGTGACTTATGGAGTTGTGTAACCTCCTAAAAAAGTATCTAAAAGAAGAGAGTGGTGACAAGGGATAGGAAGCTACAATAAAATTTGATACAATCCAAAGGAATATTCAGTTATGAAATTTTTTTAAGAGCTTCATTGCAAACCCTAGCTATTAGTAAGATAAGTGAAGAATTTTGGCCAAAAGAAGATAACTTTAGGGGGGCAAAGATGCAAAGGAAGTTGAAAATATGAAAAATCCTATCCTAGTTGGTGCAAAAAAAATCCATGATTAAAGTATAGGAAGTATCCATTTAAGATGATAAAATTAGATCTCAACAAAGCATTCTCAAACATGCCCACCAATATGATCTACATAGAGGATGTGAGAAAGTATATGCACACATCATTTATTAAAATTAATCATACAAATTTTGTGTTATTACAATAAACCCTAATAAATCTATGATAACAAGAATGTCAAGATCAATACAAACAAGTGGGCACCTTCAACTTGGACATGTCTAGAAAGATGTTTTAGAATTTTATAGAGAAGGATGGATGAAGATGAATTTTTAGTAGGATACATGATGACTACATGTATCTTGATTATTCATACCATATAATGACGGATATAATTCATGCAATGAAAGGATTTTTAGAATAGGGGTGACCTACCCTAAAATAAAAAATTGATCACACAAAAGTTTACAAATCTCACAAGAGTGACACCAAACAATATAACCTTTTCAATAAATAAAATATGACTTTTGAGAATAGAGTCAAGAGTATTTCTATCTTTAGTGGAATCTCCCCTAGGCCAAAACTCAGGGTCTTTCCAGTAATAGATCAAAGTTCTTCCTAAAGGAGAAAAGAACTTAAAATCAATAACTCTTGACCAACTTGTCTCAAAATATTTCTTAATGGATGAAGTTAAGGAAAATAAGATAGGATTATAGGGTTATTATCCCATAAATTTGTCCAAAACAAAGCATTGTCACCTTTATTGATGATCCAAAAAAGCCCTTCCTTAATAAGAGAGGCCCCTCTCTTGACTGTATTTCATATCATGGATCCTTTTCCATTTAATTCTATTGAGGAATATCCTTATCATCCACTCTTCCCAAGTACTTATGATTAAGAATTATTGCCCAAGGTTGGTCTAGATTTTTGTATTGAAATTTTAATATAATTTGGTAGATAAAACCTAATTATTTAGTGTGAGAGGGGGACCACCCACTGCAAGGCCCTAGGTCACAAAATTCCAAGAGCAGAAAGGCTGCCCTAACCCACCTCGGTTTAAAGGGAAGTTAGGATGACGAGGATGAGAATGATAAGGATTATGAACCCTTCGATCACTTTGCAACCCGAATGTAGGAAGGGGGCTAGATGAGTCGGCCTTTAGAGTCGGATTCGTGTCTCACACAGCTCTCTATTTGAAGATGGAAGCGTGGTTCCAGGACGACAATGCAATGTGCTGGCATCTCCTAGGTGCTTTGGCATCCGTACAACTAGAGAACCAAGAAGACAAGATTCTTACTCAAAAAGGAAGACTACTAGACTAGCCTAGGGATGTTTAAAGTGAGAGAATGAGATTAAGAGGAAAGAAAAGCAAATGCGAATATGATAAAAGAAATGTATTACCACCAAGGTGATGAAGGCAATCTCATAGAATGCTCTACTCGCCAGCTTTCTCCATGCACTCTCCAACTGCACACAAGGAAGGCAAAAAATTTTGGGGCTGTATAGGGTCTTGCCTTCGTCAGACCCCCATCTTGGTGTTTCCACCCCACGGACAACCAAGTTTGGAATAGTATAGAGAAATGATAAAGGAAAGAACTACAAGCTACATATGCAAGAAACACCACAAAACAGTAAATGCTTACTCAATCAAAAGCAAAAGAAGAGAAGCGAGGAGCTTTATCACCTCCATCCAAAGCACTCAAGGCTTGTGGAGGAGCGAACGAGAGAGACTCAAGCCTCTGTTGCCATGGTGTATGTCCTGTACTCGCCTTATTGGAGTGATGGAGTATTGAGTTGTTGCAATGGAGTGAAGGATTTTGCTACAAAGCTTGGGAAATGCTTGAAAATGGTGAAGCTATGGATTCAATATCTTGCCAAACTCTATCCAAAATTATGTTGAAGAGAGCTATGGATCAAAGAGTGAAGATTTTAAAGGAGAAGGCAAAAAATGACCATATTCGGATCGGCCAGCCGAAGAGGGGCGTTACTCTTCGACTTCCAATTGAGAACGTAACGCCTTTGCAGTCTCGGTCGCAGGAATCTGCCATGGACGTAAGCGTGTTGCGCAAACGTCTGTGCACCACACGGGCATCCCTGACAAAAACGCCCCCATCGACACACAAACCATGTGTCAAGTGGAATGCAAGTAGCAGGCTTAAGTGGAATTAAACCTCCACTTTTGATTCTCTAAGGTGTTAAAGGGGCAAAAAGGGGATTTGCACTAGGGGTGCAAATTCACGTTAATACATTTTGCCCCCACTTTAGCAAGCATAAGGATTGATGAGTGCTTTGGTAAAGTAGAGTAGTAAGGAATTAGTAGAGTAAGAGATGTATACCTAAACCGATGAGGAAGTAGAGTACGGTCTGGAAAACCCGAAAGTGCAAGAGAGGACTTCATAGTTTCACGAAACTACAAAGTTGAAGAATGAAAGTACCTTACAGGTTCATGGTCCTGCAAGGGGGGTTATCCTTCAAGAAGTCTCACATGAAGGAAACCAGGAAAAGCACCTTACAGACCCGCAGGCCTGCAAGGAAGGTGTCCCCCAAGAACTCTCACATGAGGGAGACCGAGGAAAGGAGACTCTATAGAGTTAGAGGTGGCGACATGTTTACCCACAGATAGAACACATCAGGAAGCGGCCGCATAGGCCAGTGAACAGACAGTCACACATACCATCGCTAAGTTGTAAGAATTTCAAAGGGATCCCTCAGGAACCCTTCAAAAGGAAGGAGGGTCCACTCAAGGGATGCTTTATCTCAAAGGTAAAGTCTAGTCGAGTTGCCCCCAAGCTAGACATGATGATGTGAAGGTGATCTAGTCAGGTTACCCCTAGACTAGACGTGAAGATTTGAAGTGAAGTCTAGTCGGGTTGCCCCCAAACTAGACACGAAAATGCGAAACCGATCCAATCAGGCTGCTCTCGGTCTAGACGCCAAGAAATCATTTGAAACTTTGTGAAAGGGGTCCCTTGGGAACCCAACATGAAGAGGAGGGGTCCACTCAAGGGACGTGTTGTTCCAAAGTCAACGTCGTCCTTCTCGAATTGATTCATCATCAAGGAATCCTTTTGAAATATGTTCACCTCATTAAGGAATTCAAAAGGAAGGAGGTGTGCTCATATGAGGGGAAGATTAAGACCGTTCTCGCTTCAAAGGAGGATCTCCAAGTCCTTTCTTTATGGACCCTTGATGAAGGAAACATGTTCCGTTAGGGTTTCGAGATGACAATACGATTTTAACAAAGAAGTACATGAAGGGTCTTTGAGGAAAGATTTGTTTGCTGGGAATGCATTTACTAAAGACAGAGTAACATAGAAGAGGTGTTGTCACACATGAAAGGGACAACTCAAGCAAAGATGAGAGAAAGATAAAGTGAAAAGTAAAGAGAACAAATCACGCACAAAAGGCACAAGGGGATCTGGTTTCATGGGATCAGATCTGCCTTTATTTATATATGTGTAGGTAACCGCGATAAGAGGTGAACAATCATCAATCCCCAACCAGATCGAGAAGAATGTATGAAATACAAAGTAAAATAAAAATCGAGTCAACATGGAAGGAGGCCTAAATGCTCCCAATGCTTTGCATCGTCCCCAATTTACCGAAAGTCAATCACAAACATGGAAGAATGATGACACACATAGAGGAATTTTTACAACACCAACACCACGCTTGTATCCAAGCATCGATAGGGTGACGTGGGTCATCTAGGCACATAGAGCATGATCATGGGGAACACATGTCATGACACACACACACATGTCTAATCTAAATATTAAGAAGAGGGTTTCCCCCTAACATTGGTTGACCAAGAGGTCATCAGCCTCCCACTCTAGATCATCGTAGGAAGGAAGACAAGCCTACAACAGTGTAATGTTAAGGGGAGGAGCTTTTGATCCTCCCACAACAAGGGCTAAGGTAGAGGGACCTGTAAAGTCTTTGTCGCTTAGCTCTTGTGGGTCCAGGGTCAATGACCTTGCAAAGATCACTGACAGGGCCAGAACTTCATCCAGCGAGTTAAACATGCTCTTGATAGGAGTGCCATGTTTTGCCTCAGTAGATGGAGGAGTTTGCACCCAAGGTTCACTGCTAGGCTCACCGAGGAACTCTGGAGTAGTGATGAACTTGGGGGAGGCTAGAGCTGGTTCTATCACTAGGACAAAACAAGTTAGTGTGGGGTCACCTTTCGAGGAAGGTGGGCTCTTCTTTCATCCTCCATCACTGGAGGGACCATAGTCTACCTTCTTCTTCTTCGTCAGAGGAGGTGAACTCCCCACAAATGAAGCAAGGATTGAGGAAGAAGATGAAAGAACCACAACGGATATGACCGAAGTGTTCACCATATCCACGGGATTTGGGAAAGGCAAGACATACAAAACAAAATTCAATAAAGGTGGATCTGTAGAAGGATCGATGAACACTTGCACCTTTCCAAGTGCAAGTGCGCTCACAGCGGGAGCCAAAAGAAATTGAGAACAAGTTCGAATAGAGATAGAAGGAGGGAGAGAGGAAGACACAGTAGGAGATGCAATCTTCTCTTCCTCCTTCTCCTATAAGGAGGCTTGCTCGACCAAGAGAGCCTTTCGCTAATGCTTACGCTCGCGCGCAAGGCTGTTTCTATGACTCTTCACATCGGAAGCTGAAACTTGTGAAGGAACAGAAGGATCCTGCTCAGCCATGAGGGTGTCCTCCACAACTGTCTCCAGTGGAAGGGAAGTCTCCTGAATGGGAGCAAGAGGAACAGGTTCAAAAACGGTGGGAGGAGTTACCTCTACCACCTTAGGGGTGGCCCCTTTTCTGTTTGAGGGAACAAGAATAGGTCGAGGGGTGAACTCTCTCTGTGAGCCTTTATTTCTATTGTATAAATAATACCAAGGCCCTAGAGACCCATTAGGGAGATCTGATATCCTAATTTTGGGATATCACAGAGGCATCATCGGACTCAATGGGTAGAGTCTAGGTTTGTTCATCCAGTATTCTTCCCAAGAGAGAGGAGCGAATGAGTTAGCTTGGGAGGGAGGGAGCTTATCCTTTCCCTTTTGGGAGGGGGAGGCAGCTAGTGGCTTGGCTATAGGAAGAGTCAACTTCAACTGTCCCTTACCTCCAGTCGTGTACTTCACATAGTTCTTGTGAAGTAGGTATGTTCTTTGCGGGAATGGACCGATGAGAGTAGGCCAAAAGTGATCTAACGAATATCCTCTGCGAGACACCACAGGCTGATATCTAGTGTCGTGCACCATGTGAACGACACCCTCATGGGAGAACTTAAGGAACTTATGTACCACGGAGGTGATCTCGTTCATGGAAGCCAGCCAAGGTATGCCTAGCTTCACTCTAAATAGGTTCGACTCGGGAATGACATCGAAGACCGTGTCTACAGTCCTAGGTCCAACTAGGATAGACAACGTTATCAATCCATAGGGTTTAAGAGAAAGTCCATCATGTGTACAGATGATGGATTTGGTTTTTCATATTCTTCCCTTTGTAGGGAATTCAAGAGTAATGTCTCTTCTGTGATGACATTTAGTCTACTCGCGGGGTCAACCAAGATGCTTGTCACATTATTACCATTGAGGCGAGTGGGAATATAAAGCAGAGAAGGCTTGCTATTTGTCGGAATGTCTTGCGAGGTAAATGTAACATCTGACGAGCCGGTTGTAAGATGAGGAGAGGGAATAACAGTAACTATGTTAACATACACCTCTGGGTGAGAAGTAGAATCAGTGGGATCGATAACCATGTTAGCAGAATGTGACAGAAACATATTTGTGTATATCTGCAAATCACTATTAGCTTTCAACACTAATTTTTTTGTATTATGCTTGCTCCCATCAAGACAAATAGTACCATCCTCGATGCGATCCTGTATCTCATGACGCAGTCACATGCAACGTTCGGTATTATGTCCATTAACTTGATGGTATTTACAATACGTATTCTCTTCATACCAACTAGGGTATGGTTCCCTAGCTGGTTTAGGGGTAGGTAAGGTAAGGATCTTATCCTTCACCAACTTCTGCAAGATGGAAGAATAAGATTCTGATAGCTTCATAAACTTTTGGTCGCATCCGAGGCCGTTGTTGTCCACAATGGCTACTAAATTCATGACGGATTTTCCTCTTCCCGAGATTGACACGATAGATCTTCCCTCATAATGAGAGTGCAAGGAGTAACCCCTGAACTAAACCACCATCTGCTGGTATTCTTGTAGAACCGCACATAGATGTGCGAAAGAAGGATACTTCATAAGGGCAAACTTTTCTTGCCAATGTCTCTGTAAGTTCCCTATGAAGACCTTTTGCACATCTGAGTCGGGTAACTGATATGAGATCTGTGAGAAGAGCGCTTGATATCATGCTATAAAGTCTGTAACCTTCTCATTGTCCCTTTTTTTATATTGAACAAGGTCTGAGAAGGTCATCTTTGGTCTGATATTGGCTTGGAATTGTCGCAAGAACTGGTTCACAAGCTAATCGAATGTGAAGATGGAATTATTGGGCAAAGAATAGTACCGATCTAGTGCTATATCTTTGAGGGATCGGGGAAAATTTTTATCCATCAATGCATCATGATGGAAGAAATTTGTGCACAGGGCATTAAAGGCAGACACATGTGTTTGTGGGTCCACTTTACCACCGTATTTCTCAAATTTGGGAATCCCCATCCCCAACGGGAATGGAGTGTTTAGAATTACAACCGACAACGAGCTGTGCTGGGAGAAAGGTTGAAAGATAGGTTGAGATGAGGCTTGGGATAGGTTCACCAACTGATTTTGCATCTCCCCCATATTCTAAAGAAGAGTATTCAGGATAGGGTCATTAGAAGATAGAGGACCATTGGAACCACTGCTAGAGCCACCACTAGAAATGCCACCAATTCCACCACCACCGGTGTGGCCTCCATCGGTGCCATCACCGTGACCACCGCCAAAGCCACTATCGGTGCCACCGCCGCCAATGTGACTTCCATTGGAGCCATCACCAAAGCCGAAGCCACCACCATGACTTCCACCAACACCGCCTCCGCCAATGCCACCTCCACTTCTAAAGTTCCCGCTGCCAAAGCCTCCACCCATCATTCCGCCAAATCCTCCACCACTGGAGGTGGCAACAGGGGTGAAGTGGAAACCCAAAGGGTTCTTGTTTACTTTGACAGTGTCTAAGGTTTCAGAAGTAGAGGGTATATTGATTGAGGGGACTGTGTCAGTCATATACATGGATATAGGAGGCATTGACATCTCTAGCTGCCTCTCGCATTCCTCGAAGAGGCCACCTCGTATTAAGCGACCAAAGCTCAAGGGGGCACATGCTTTGGCCAGACCGATGAGACTAGCTAAGAGTTCTACACTTGTTCGGTCCTTTTCCACCATGTACCTTATTTCACCGATCACCTTAGCAGCCCTAGCCAACTTCGAGTTGCCTTCCATGTGATTTTCCAACGCACCTAACCCCTTATCGAGACTAATGATGTACTCAGAAGGGACACGAACGACCTCATGCTCGTCTACAAATGAGGAGGTTGGTGATGTGGGATGATTAGGGACGCGATCAGTTTCATCAAGAAATCTAGATTCGCCTCGTGCTATGTGCTCCTATGTAGACAGACCAACCACAGATCCAGAGAAAAGGCCAATAGTGAAGTTAGAGGAGACCTTCATCTTTTCCATCATAAGGTGTCGTAGACTTCTTCTAACAATATGCCCAGAGGTCATAGACTGGGTCATGAAGCTCATAAACTTTCACAAAACACCAAGGTACAATGACCAAGGGGTATATGAGAAAAAGTTCAGGATGCCAACAAATGGATAGGCATTGGTTCACATCGGGTTCACCAAAAATGTGAGAGAGGGGGACCACCCACTGCAAGGCCCCAGGTCACAAAAGGCCAAGAGCGGAAAGGCTGCCCTAACCCACCTCAGTTTAAAGAGAAGTTAGGATGATGAGGATTATGAACCCTTTGATCACTAAGCAACCCGAATATAGGAAGGGGACCAGATGAGTCACCCTTTAGAGTCAGATTCATGTCTCAAGAATCTCTCTATTTGAAGATGGAAGCACGGTTCTGGGACGACAACGCAACGTGTTGGCGTCTCCCAGGTGTGTTGGCGTCTGTATGGCTAGAGAACCGAGAAGACACGATTCTTACTCAAAAAGGAAGACTACTAGCCTAGCCTAGGGACGTTTAAAGTGAGAGAATGAGATTAAGAGGAAATAAAAGCAAATGTGAATACGAATACGATAAAATAAATGTATTACCACCAAGGTGACGAAGAGGATCTTGTAGAATGCTCTCCTTTCGAGCTTGCTCCATGCACTCTCCACCTGCACACAAGGAAGGGGGAAATTGTTGGGGCTGTATAGGGGCCTGCCTCAGTCAGACCCCCGTCTTGGTGTTTCCACCTCCACAGACAACCAAGTTTGGAATAGTATAGAGAAATGATAAAGGAAAGAACTACAAGCTACGTATGCAAGAAACACCACAAAACAGTAAATGTTTACTCAATCAAAAACAAAAGAAGAGAAGGGAGGAGCTTTACCACCTCCGTCCAAAGTGCTCAAGGCTTGTGGAGGAGCGAATGAGAGGGACTCAAGCCTCTATTGCCATGGTGTATGTCTTGTACTCGCCTTGTTGGAGTGATGGAGTATTGAGTTGCTGCAATGGAGTGAAGGATGCTACTACAAAGCTTGGGAAATGCTTGAAAATGCTGAAGCTATGGATTCAATATCTTGCCAAACTCTATCCAAACTTCTGCTGAAGAGAGCTGTGGATCAAAGAGTGAATATTATGAAGGAGAAGGAAAAAAATGACCATATTTGGGTCAACCAGCCGAAGAGGGGCATAACTCTTCGACTTCCAATCGAAAACGTAATGCCTCTGCATTATCGACCATAGGAATCTGCCAGGGACGTAAGTGAGTCACGCGGACATCTGCACGCCGCGCGGGCATCCCCGAAAGAAACACCCCCACTAACACACAAACCAGGTGCCAAGTGGAATGCAAGCAACGGGCTTAAGTAGAATTAAACCTCCGTTTTTTATTCTCTAAGGTGTTAAAGGGGCAAAAAGGGGATTTGCACTAGGGGTGCAAATTCACATTAATACATTTAGTTTTGAAATTCTAATTCTCAATCCTCCATTTTTATTTTGGTTTGCAGACCTGATCCCAACTCACTAGGATCCATTTTTGGTTATCCAACCTTCCTACCCATAAGAATTGTCTAGAAAGAGCATCAACATATTTAAGAAAGCTTTTTAGATCAGATAGAATTAAGAATTTATAAATAGGAAGAGCTTGAAGAATTTTTTTTAGAAGAGCCAGTCTTCCAATAGAGGATATCCATTTAGAGGTCTAATGGTTGACCCTTAACCAAAATTTATCCAACACTTTCCTCTAATGAATCTTTTTAAGCATACTCGAAGAGAGAGGAATGCCCAAATAATCAAATGGAAGTTGTCTAGTTTGAAAGTGAAGGATATTAGAAATTCTATGTTGAATAGGTCCAAGAGTGTTGAAGAAGAAAATTCTTGATTTATCTCCTTTGATTTTCTACTTGTAGTGCATAAAATTGCACCCCTTTGCAATTTCACCTACATTTTTGTATCCACTTTAGTGTCCACTTCTTTAGTATTTGTGTAGTCTCATCTTAGCCCTCACATTAGCCTTTTTTCCTCTTAGGATGCTCAAGGCCCATTTTCAATAGCTATATTCTTGTGTCAGCTTTGTGTTTAACCTTGTGTTTTCCATGTTCCCACCATTTTTTAGTGTGATTTTTCTAGACACTAGCACGTCGTACGAACATTTACATACCACGCTAGTGTCTTATGAGATCTTAACATTCAAACGACTATTTTTTAGCATGTTACCACTTGTCACGTACCTTGGTCGATGGAAATGGCTCGGTATGCCTTGTAATAGCTCAAGAACCTTCTTTTCCCTCCTATTCTCTCTTTTTAATTATTTTGCTCTCTCTTTCTTATTCCTGGTCTTTCTCTCTTGATTTCTCTTGGTCTCTCTTGAACATTATCTCTTCTTGTAAGTATTTCTCTCCTTCTCTCTTTCTTGCACAACTCTCTACAACTTTGATGAATCAAAAGTCCAAACCTCATTCACATACTCACAAAAATCTAAAAAATTCACCTTAGAAATGGTTTGAAACAACACAAAAAATTTCAAGAAGTATTCCTTCTTTGTTCATTCAAATCTCTTGAAAAATTCATGGATTATAAAAATATCTAGAATTAAATTATGTGTAGCCATATGGGTTGTAGTAAATAATTGTAAATCTGATATGAGACTAAAATATACAAACAACAATCAAAATAAAAATGGCATCTCTCAATCTAGCTTCTTTCCCAAGCTTCTAGCTCCTTCAACCTGCATTCATCATTAGAAATCACTGCTGCAAAAAATCCATGAAATCATCAATCTTCTTGTTGTAGCACATCTCCAAACCTGCAACAAAAATTTCTTCTTGGTCTCCTTCAACCTTCTTTCTATTGAAGCTCTCAAGCTCCCTTCACATGGCCTTCACTAGCTCACTATCTCTCAAAATGTGGAGCTCACTAGCTGCCAATAATATGGGCTTATATGCAAATAGAATCTGCAACAATGTAGTCTTCAAATCCTCTCTTCCATCTAGTAGCATCTCCCCATCTAATCTGCAAAAACTCCCAAAGCCATCTTCCCAAATGATAAGCCATGAATATATAGATTTTTTTAATGAGAAGAACCACTATGGTTTTCCAAAACCACAAGCAAAACACCTCCTTGGAACACCCATGCCCCATTTGGAGAAATAATCATAAAATAATAAAATTACTTAATACTCACATGGCCTTCACATGGGAAGCTTAACCACGGTCAATAAAATTAGGTCAACTATGATACCTCCATTGATTCTAGAAGGCTCCAATGGCTCCAAATATACACATGCAACAACATGCAAAGCTAGTGGCCCCAACATGCAAATGAATGAAAAACATGCAATTGAACACGCAAGAACATTCATACCAAGTGCCCCCCACCAAGAAATGAGATGCCCAAATAGAATATTCCCCCATTTATGCCTTTGAAACATTTATCGAAGCATAATTCCTCCAAAATTACATTTACAATTTTGCCACAATGAATATTAGAAAGTTATCCATTAATTAAATTTTATTTTTCTAACCCCTAAGACCTTATTGAAAATAAACAAAACTAAAATAACAATATTTTTTGTGATATAAGATTGCTAGAACCCCTAGATGCTCTTGCATCAGACTCTTGAGGTAGGAATTTATTTATGAATATAGATTCACAAAATGGAGTTGAGTGGTAGTACTACCCTTTTGGATTGCAAATAATCCTCAACAAAATCCATCACTGAATTTGGTACCTGCAGTTGATTCTTCTTTCTCCTCTTTTGACACTTAGTTGGAACAAACAACCTCCTCCTATGACAACTTTGCACTCCATTCTTCTCTCCTCTCATGGACTTGCATCCAACATGTACCATCCCCCTCTTCCTAATACCATACATTCTCCTCTCTACTCTTGTGGGATTCAAACCACCACAAACTGACACCTCCACCAAGTTCCTCCTACACCATCATCTACAACTTCTACATGCAAATATGTATTATCCAAAAAAAATCAAAGTCTACTACATCCTTATACAAATATGTAATTACGACTCCATGGAATTTAAAAATTTCCATCTACATGCTCTCTTCTTGCTCAAAATCCTCTTCTAATCTCACTAAAGAAGGTGTAGAATCATCGCAACTAAATTCAAAATTAAAATTTACCTCACTCTTGTTTGCTGCCCCAACATCTTTTTCCTCATTCTTCGTCACAACATCCATCTTCTCACCTCCAATGATAAGTTTTGAAAACCCCTCTTCATGTTTGTACATCAATTCTCCTTCCAACAACTTGTTGGTTCTTTCCATCTCTTATTTCAACAAGAAATCATCTTCATCTTCACCAATTTGTTGATCAAATTTTGGACCACCACTGTTCACAATTTCAAATTACAAAATTTCTTCATCTCTTGGATTTAATTTACTACATCCACTTTCTATTGCTGCAACATGTGCCTCAGTATCCTCTTCACTTGTTTGGGCTTCCACCACATGTTCATCCTTACATTCAAACCTTGTCAAAGGGATGCAATAATTTTTCTTTTTGTTCTTTTCTTTGTTGTCCTCTTTCATGAGAACGTTCTTCTTCCCATGTCTCTCATCTCACACTCTCACTTCCTCTTTAATCTCCCTTTTCAATACATTTACTTCAGCCTAGAGCTTTTCAAATTCCTCACGGTATTTCCTATTTCCACTTCTTCCCAATATCATTCCCAGAATAAAATTCTTACGAGCCTCCTCAAGATCCATCCCATCCTCTCAAGTACTAAAATTTCCTCAACTCACGCCACACACTTTGCAATCTGCAAAGAAATTTTCTTCACAAATTCTGAGCTCTCAATTGCTTAGGGCTTCTCTCCTACTTGCAACAATCCTGTTGATCTTTCCACAACCACTTCCTCTTCTCTATCTGTAGGTCTTGGTGTAGACTGCCTCACATTTGACAACCTATCCACACACTCACAAACTCCCACTCTAATACCATTGATGAAGTAGAAGTCCAACCCTCATTCACATACTCACAACAATCTGAAAATTCAACTTAGAAATGGTTTAAAACAACACAAAAATATGCAAGAAGTGCATTCCTCCTTTGTTCATTCAAATCTCTTAAAAAATTCATGGATTACAAAACATATCTAGAATTAAATTATGTACAGCCATAAGGGTTGTAGTAAATCATTACAAATCTGATATGAGACTGAAATATAACAACAATAATCAAAATACAAATGGCCTCTCAAAATCTAGCTTCTTTCCCAAGCTTCTAGCTCCTTCAACCTGTATTCATCATTAGAAATCACTACTGCAAAAAACACCATGAAATCATCAATCTTCTTATTGTTGTAGTAAACCTTCAAACCTACGACAAAAAATTCTTCTTGGTCTCCTTCAACCTTCTTTTTATTGAATCTCTCAAGATCCCTTCACATGGACTTCATAGCTCACTATCTCTCAAAATGTGGAGCTTACTAGCTCCCAAAAATATGGACTTATATGCAAATAGAAATCTGCAACAATGGAGTCTTCAAATCCTCTCTTCAATCTGGTATCATCTCCCCATCTCACCTACAAAAACTCCCAAAGCCATCTTCCCAAATGACAAGGCATGAATATATAGATTTTTTGAATGAAAAAAACCACTATGGTTTTCCAAAACCACAAGAAAAACACCTCCTTGGAAAACCCATGCCCCATTTGGAGAAATAATCATAAAATAATAAAATTACTCAATGCTCACATGGCCTTCATATGGGAACATTAACCATGGCCAATCAAATTTGGTCAACTATGACACCTCCATTGATTCCTGACGACTCTGATGGCTCCAAATACATACATACAACAACATGCAAAGCTAGTGGCCCCGACATGCAAATGCATGCAAAGGATACAATTGAACATGCAAGAAAATGCATACCAAGTGGCCCCCACCTAGAAAAGGGACACCCAAATGGAATATTCCCCCATTGATGCCTTTGAAACATTTACTAGAGCATAATTCCTCCAAGATTACTTACAATTTTGCCACAAGGAATATTACAAAGTTTCAAATTAATTAATTTATTCTTTTCTAACCCCTAGGCCTTTATTGAAAATAAACAAAAATAAAATAGCAATATTTTCGGTGATGCAAGATTGCTAGTACCCCTAGATGCTCCTGCATCAAGCTTGCTACAATAGTCTCAAGTTCTCACAATGCTCGAGCTACAACTCTCTTGGCTCTCGCAACTATCTCTCTCTCTCTCTCTCTCTCTCTCTCTCTCTCTCTCTCTCTCTCTCTCTCTCTCTTTGGCTTCCTCAAGCCTTGTAGGTAATATCTATTTCTTGTCTGATGTCTTGAGCATCTTGGGATTTATCACATCCCTTGTCTATGCATTTTACTATTTTTTCTATTTATCTTTCTATCTATCTATCTATCTAGCTATCTATCTATCTATTTGGTTGTCCATGGAGGTGGAAACATCGAAACTAGGGTTTGACTAAGGCAAGCCCCTAAATAGCCCCAACATTTTCTCTCAATCTTATGTGTGCAGGTATTAAATATATTTCTTTGTTGGAGGTTTCATTTCTTGGTTGGTTGTTATTGTTTTCTTTCTCTTCCTTCATTTCATCATCTAGATTCTATTTAATCTTTATTTTACTTATTTTAATTTACTTTATTTTAGTTTTGTTATTTTCTATCATCTTCCTTGCATTATTGAAAGTTCCTAACAATTAGATTGCTAGTAGTCACTTAAGCCATTTTCTATGATAGTCTCAATTTTTTATTCATATGAGACATTAATGTGCCATTGAGATGGCACCATGTTGTGCTATCGTCCTTGGCCAAGAACTTGTCAGTCTGTCTAGAAGACCTCTATGACCCACTCTTTCTATTTCTGGAACTCTTGTCAATTTACCTCATCACTTGAGCTTTGTTCCTTAAGGTAGTTAAGGACCATTTGCTCCCTATATACTCTTCTTTGTCCTAGAGACTCAAGAGTAGTAAATTTCCTCCTCTACACTACCTAGAATCTAATACATATATATCTAGGGCTTTCCTAAAGTTGGACACCTCTCTCTAAGTTTGACTAGTCCCATTGAAGTCATATCATCCACAAATTGAAGGTGGGTTTGGGGCTTAAGAGTTTGATTCCATTGTCATCCCTAAATGAGACCCATTTCTCTATGATGCTTTAAAAAACCTACCAAGTCCTTTGGCCAAGAGAATAGATAGATAAGAAGATAATGGATCACCTTATTTGAGTCTGTAAGAAGCATGAAAGAGGTTAGTAGGAGCACCACTAATCAAAACTGAAAATGAAGATGATATAAAAAAATCATCACCCAATCAACCCACAATAGGTTAAACCTAAAAGCTGAAGGATGTATTGAAGGAAAGACCATCTAATTTTGTCATAAGATTTAGACATATCAAGCTTAATGAACATAATTTTCTCCTTAAATTCAAACATAAAGTGGATGATTTTAACAACAATAATACCATCTAAAATATGTTACTCTTTTACAAACCCCTGTGCTTAGGAGAAATTAAATGATCCAAGCATCCTTTAAGGTGATATGTAATAATTTTATAAGTAACATTATAGAGGGAAATAGGGTGAAAGAGATCTAGAGAATTAACACCTTCTTTTTGGGAATGAGAGCGAGAAAAGTAGCATTGATGACCCTAAGCATTCGTTCATTATTTTTATGTTTCTCTAACAACCTCAAGAAGATCATTTTTTAGAATTTCCCAAAATTCTTGAAAAAATTCAATGGGAAATCCATTAGGTCTAGGTGCCTTACCTTTCTTCAATTGAAACACCACCTTTTGTAGCTCCTCAATGGAGATAATATATAGGGGAGATTTATTCATATATTTTGATGCCGAGGAGGGAATACACTCAAGAACAAGCCTCTCTTCCATATGATTATGTTCAAAGAAAAGAGAAGAAAAGTGTTGAACTGCTTCCCTAGAAATGTTATGAAAGGAGTTCAAATGAATACCTTGGATAAATACAATAAAAGAAAAAATATTTCCTATTCAGTGCTCTTTCACTAAATTATGAAAAAATAAGTATTTTTGTACCCTTAAGACAACTAAGACGAGATTTTTATTTCTAGAAAATATCTTCACGAAGCTCCCACTTAGCCAAATCCTTACCCTATTTTTCTCCTCCTATAAGAGGTCTTCAATCATCCCTTCTTCTTTGATAAGAAAAGTGATTCTATCCAATTTATCCTAAATATAACTTTTTATTTCGAAGACATTGCCAAAAGAAAGCATATTCCATCTCTTGAGTTTAAACTTATAAACTATAGCCCCTTGAAGAAAGAATACATTTAGATCCATAATTTGGATTCCATTCAAGCCACCTTCTTTCCATGATATTGAACAAGTTAACTTATTGAAGCCACATGGGTTGAAATATAAGAGGGGCCTTCTTTGGAGTTGAGAAAAGGGATGAAGAGAATTTTATGGGTCCATGATTCAACCCCTTATAATTCAAAATTTTAGAGAATGTATTCCACCTATTACCAACCCAAAGATCAAACACAAGAAACCTATCCAATCTTTCAAAAATGACATCTCTCCTACACCTTCTATTGCTTTAGGTGAATAGTCCATTGTTTGGTTTAACATCTACTATCTTGAGAAGATATATGCTATCTCTCAACATGGTAGAATAAGGACCAATATGATCAACTCCTTGTAATTTTTCATCCAAACTTCTAATAGCATTAAAGTATCATGCAAGAACCCAAGGGAGAGAAGGAGTTGAAGATGAAATATATCTTATCTGAGATCAAAATAACACTTTACTTGGATAATCAGTAGGTTCATAATCATTCATAAACAAGTGAATCACTCTTGAAGAAAATTAAGAAGCCACTAAAGAGATTTAAAATCTAGTTGTTGACCACTGTACTGGTGTGATTTACTTGGATCCCATAAACAAGCAATTCCGCCAAAAATGCCTCAAGGACATCAATACATTGACATTAGCCCTAGTAAAAATTATAGAAGAAAGACTCATCATGCCCTCAACTAGGAGTTTAGTTTTTTGAATAAATATAATATTGGGTCTATATTCTCTAATCAAATATTGAGTAGCCTTTTGCCAAGGGATGCTACCCAAAACCCTAGTATTCCATGATATCACAATCATTTTTGAGAGACACCAAAGTGAGAATCTAGAGAACTTTTAATAACCCTAGATTCAACTAAATATTTCCCTATCAATTTTACTTTTTCTCGGTCTATTTTCTCCCAATTTTTGATATTTTATCATTTTTCCCTATTTTAATGTTTTTCTGTTGAAGATCCAATAAAATATCTTTTTCTTTTGCCACCATCCTTCACACTAGATTCTTGTATTGGACCTCTAATATCATTTAGTTTATTTGGTTCCATTTGAATTCCTTCATCTTGGATGGACTCAATTTCAATCAAGACAACACTTTCAGTAGCCCAAGGGTTACTTGTTTGTCCCAAGATCATAAAAGAATGAACACCTTGATTAGATAGTCCATGCTCTTCTAAGATTGGACAAACTTCATCAAGAACAAAATTAGTGTTTGAATCTAAAACTTTGATTTCTTGACTGAATAGTCCTATCTTGTTACATAACTTCCACCTCCTCAAAGGTTTCCATAATATTGAATTTTTTGTTAAACATTCCTTCAAGCATGTACTTTTGTTGGCAATCCACATATTTCCCCTTAGCATGCGATTTTACAAGGATAAATCCATTTGCATTTAGTCCATCAAGATTAGAAGGATGCCTACCATTCACTTTTGGATTAAGTGTTTGTGACTTAGAAGAGGGTTGAGGAGGTTTCGATCGTAGCTTAGGATATTTTTTTGGAGATAACTATATTCATGACAAACTCAACAATGAAAAGGCAATGCTTCATAGTCATTGTTGAATCCGATTCATGTCACCCAATCTAATTTCTAGAGAATCTGGGAGAGGATTATTCAAAATAATTTCAACAAATAAATGAGAAAATAAGCTACCTTTTGATCCACAGTTTGACGAGATGGGCCCAATGGTTTTCTAATAATAACTGCAATAGATTGAAGACTATCTTGTCTCCAAAACTTCATTGGAAGCCTAGGAAGATGAATCTAGACATGTATCTTACTTGAGATCTCCTCCATTAGGTCTAAACCAACATGCCAAGGTTTAATAAAAATCCTTGCCTGGTTATAAAAATATGGTCCACCCTCAAAAATCATGTTTCAAGCTACCAATTTGGTGAACACCACAAAAACATACCCGTTTATAACTAGAATTATTTCCATATTGCCCTATAGATTCTAATTCCCTCTAGCCTAGGTTTCTATAAATTGGAAAGAGATTCAAATGCCCATAAACTTAAAGATTAAGGCATACTTTGATAAATAGAGGATGTCATCTACTATGGACTCCAAATTAATCACCAACATTGGTTGATCTTTACTTTTTTCAATATATTCATTAAAACTCAAATGCTTGGTCATTTGTTACTTCAACCTGGTCTCTTTTGTTGCATGCAAAAGGAAATGAATGGCTTTATCATGCCCATAATCCGAGGGCTCATCTACATATATAATATCTTTATAGGAAAGTTTTGGGGGTCCCTCAGACCCCATCAACTGCCATGCAAACAAAATAAAAACCAAGATTAAAGAGTGAAGTGAACCATGAAGAAGACAAACAAAAACTCAAGTTACATAGAAAGCACTAAGAAGTGTCAAAAAAGGGACACACAGTAGGAAGTAATAAGAGGACGAAAGGAACAACCTTAATAGGTCATTGAACAATGACTAGGCCATTTAGGAAACCCGCATGCGCCATGAACATCTCTCCTTGATCCGCCCAACCTTCTTCCTCAATTTTGAAGTTCTATATATTTTAAAGTTAATCATATACATTTAGTTTATATAAAATCTTATAATTATATTTATTATTTTGTATTATGTTTTATAATTTTTTATTATTAAATATAATATATAATTAATGTATATAATATAAATAGTTTTGAATAGAATAATATTATTTAAGTTAATCTATATCAAATCTAGCAATTCAACTAAGCTTAAAATATAAATTATCATATAATATAATATAAAATTAGATGTGTTTTTAAATATAATACATTTAAATTGAACAATCAAATTAAAATTCTTCCATGGCTTCA
Organism: Sequoiadendron giganteum; assembly: GCA_007115665.2. Lineage (NCBI taxonomy): Eukaryota > Viridiplantae > Streptophyta > Pinopsida > Cupressales > Cupressaceae > Sequoiadendron > Sequoiadendron giganteum. Next base: position 18,273,166 of record CM021107.1, on the reverse strand, counting down.
AAGGAAGGGAGGAGGGAGGAGAAGTGAGGGATGGATAGAGGAGGGAGGGATGAAGAGGGAGATAAAGAGATATATGGAGATAAAGATATAAGGAAGGAGATAGAGAAAGAGATAGAGATATAGAGAGAAATTGATTGAGAGAAAGACATTTGAATAAAGAAAGAGAAATAGAAAAGGGGATAAAAAGATGGATTGGAAGAGGGATACATGTGTCTATGTATTTATGTATGTATGCACGAGAGAGAGAGAGAGAGAGAGAGAGAGAGAGAGAGAGAGATGTGCCAACATTCCCAAGATGGTACATGTTCAAAGAGAGTTTTGATCATTTGTTTCATGCCAACAATCCAAGATGACATATGTCCATTAGAAGAGAGTCCAAAAGAGAGTATTTCATCTTATGACTAACTTTGGGCATCAATAGTTGGTGTCATCTTATAACAATGCAAGGTGATAGAAATGATGGGTGTCGCTAGATCTATTTCTTTCTTGTATTTGTTAATTGAAAACCTAAAGCATGAAGGTAGGTAAATGGAGACTACCAAACTTTGACCACATATTTGATTATCGCATTAAGAGTGTTGAGGGAACATGTTCCAGTAAGAGCATATCCATGGGCGACATGTACAATATTTTAGAGTTTTAATTAGTTGGTGGCATACGACAGCCTATTAGAACAAACCAAAAAATAAGAATTTGTGTATTGATGACTTCTATCATCTTTACTTAGTTTATCCATATAGTAACTCTATACCATAGTAATGCAAAAGAAAGAATATGACCTAGTAACTAAAATTGAGTAAAATGTATTGTTTGGACATCAATCATCTTCACTTAGGTGGGACTTCTTGTGGGCAGTGGATCTCACCCACAAGGGACTAGTACCGCCCCAGCTCGCCCCAAGTACCCAAGATAAAAATAATTTAAAAATCTAACATTACATCAAAATAAGATTAGTAGTATATAAATATGTAAAACACTCTCTTTAAAACAAACACAACAAAATAGAAAATATGATGACTATACAAATTTCCATATAAAACCTAAAGTACTAACCGTGAAGAAAACAAAATAAAACTCGTTACAACCCGAAAGTCCATGATAATTACGAAGCCTTAACGCGCAAGATAGGCATCCGGTTTGTTTTGAAGGATAGAAGATCTCTGTTATGACTGCCTCTGTATATAATTCTCTCGCAATATAATTGAATTTACCGGACGTTTCATCATACGGAAAAGGAGGCTTCGAGGCAAGATTTTGATTTCTTAATCTTAATTTTATTGTTTTTCATATCGTTACTTGCGTTAGGGCTGATTTCAGTGGTGATTTTTAGAAAATGGTAAAGGAATTTAAACGATGACTAGAGGGTTGTTCAGTTCTGTACAGACATTTCTTTCATTTATATTTTAAATTTTCTCTTGTTTTGGAACTCGCTGGTGCCTTGAATTGCTAGGGTTTACGATATAGCGTTTGTACTTTCTTCGAAATTCCATATGTTTTACATGTTCATTGTGAGGCTGTTTTTTCTTCTGGTTTGGAGGTTTTTCTGGTTTCTCTGTAGATTTCCAGTATCGTTTCTGCCAATATTTGAATTATAGGCGTTGTGATTCGCTATTATTTTTGGGGTTTAGCTTTTTATCAAGTCCATAAACAATCGTTGCTGCAGAAATAATTGGACTTATTTGATTAAATCTTAAAAGAGTGGGTGGTTTTTACTCCCTAAAATTTGTTTGGGCTGTCATCCAGATTTCATCTCTTATTGTGTTAGGCCAATGCAGTAAGTAAGACTTAATGTCTGGTAAATTTTGTTAAATTCAAGCAAGAATAGCAGTAACAATTTTTTATATTATAGTGTAATAATTTTTTTTAATCTGGAGGAGGAACTTAATTAAATGATCATATTATATCATAATAGGAACTTTTTATTTGGAGGGGAAATTTAGTTGTGTGATCCAGAATTTCTGTTATTTTAAAAATCTTGGGTGAAGCAGTGTGGCTGTAATCCTGGACCATATTCTTAATATATTGTAAATGTGGGTCAAGCTCAAAATTTCAGACAATAGTTGCACTACAGCCATGTGACATGTCTACTGGAGCCATGGGTCGTCCTTTTATTGGGTGGGCGGATTTGAACCTGGATTGTGCTTGTATGTGTGTCTCCATTACTGTTACACCACAACAGCTTGAACAGAATTTCGGTTATTTCATTGCCCCAGTAGTTGAAATAGCCTATCCATAGTTACGAGACTTGGACTCGGCGTGCAGACTCGGCAAAATGAAAAGCCCTAGAAAGTTAGAGATTTTTAAGGATTTAAAACTTGTTTCATGCACCTTTTATTAAATAAACCTTAAAGACACAATAACATCATCAAATAGAAGCTAATTTGATCACATACACAAGTATACATTGATCACATATGCAAATTGTAGCTGAGCTGCTGAAGGAAATAGCACACTTAGATATCTAAATATAGTCAAATGTATATAAAACTCGCGGAATATGAAATCCATGACATCAAATGTTCCAAACAAATATGAAATATCAAAAGATTCAAAACAATAACTAGAAGTCAGGTAAACCCAGGGATGCATCCCCCCCCCTAAAATGCCCCGTCCCGTCATCCTGGGGACACGGGGACAGCAGGGGACCGTCCCCGAAATGGGGGGACGCTGTTGACCAAATGGGGATGGCTAACCGGTCCCGGGGATGGCCAGGGGACACCTGAGCCGTCCCCCAACCGTCCCCCAGCAGTCCCCCCACGTCAAAGCATGTTTTAAATATATATATATATATAGTTTTCAGTTTTCTGGTTTATGAGTTGTTTGTTTAAATTATTTTCATATATCTTACAATATTTGGAACACTCACAAGATAAATATTTGATGCTATATTAGAGATATATAAAAATCAAGGAAACCCAGGGACGTGTTCCCCCCCCCCCCAAAATGCCTGTACTCGTTCCCGGGACGTCCCGAGTACCGGGGGACGGCATGGGGACGGCAGGGGACTGTCCCCTTTTTTGCAATTTTTTTAGGAAACGTCCCCGGAACGGGGGGATGCCGTTGACCCAATGGGGGACGGCTGATCGGTCCCGGGGAAGGCCAGGGGACGCCTGAGCCGTCCCCCAACCGTCCCCCAGCAGTCCCCCACGTCAAAGCATGTTTTAAAATTTATATATATATATATATATATATATAGTTTTCAGTTTTCTGGTTTATGAGTTGTTCGTTTAAATTATTTTCATATATCTTTCACAATATTTGGAACACTCACAGGATAAATATAATAATATTTGATGCTCTATTAGAGATATATAAAAATAACAAAAAATTAATTCAAAATTGTGTAAACTTGAATTTATTTGCTTGCTGTTCACAAACAGGTTTTAGAGACAAAGACTTAGGATTTTGACCTTTTTAAACAATTCTTCACAATTGGAAATAGGCTGAATATTAAGGCAATTTGATGCCCAAAACTCCTTGATTGCAGCAATTTGTGAGCTGGAAATAACCTTATGTAATTTGATATAAGTTTATAAATTATAACTTGGAGGTTGTATTATGATTCATGTATGTTAATTCTGAATTTTCAATGCGTATTGAGTATTGACAAATAATGTTGAACACAAATGTTATATGTTAAGGTTCTATAATATATATTATGTATGCTTTATCCATGTTTTCATATGAATATTTAAAATTTCCCTATATATATTAAATTTTCCCTATATTTTATACAGCCGTCCCCTGCCGTCCCTAAATTTGGCCTCAAAAATCAGAAACTTGGGGACTCGTCCCGCCGTCCCCTGCCGTCCCCGTCCTGGAAACTTGGGGTAACACTGATATTAAAAATAACAAAAATGTATTCCAAAAGTGTGTAAACTTGAATTTATTTGCTTGCTGTTCACTAACAGGTTTTAGAAACAAAGACAGGGGATTTTGACCTTTTTAAACAGTTCTTCACAATTGGAAATAGGCTGAATATTAAGGCAATTTGATGCCCAAAACTCCTTGAGTGCAGCAATTTGTGAGCTAGAAATAACCTTATGTAATTTGATATAAGTTTATAAATTATAACTTGGAGGTTGTATTATGATTCATGTATGTTAATTCTGAATTTTCAATGTGTATTGAGTATCGACAAAGAATGTTGAACACAAATGTTATATGTTAAGGTTCTATAATGTATATTATGTATGCTTTATCCATGTTTTCATATGAATATTTAAAATTTCCCTATATTTTATATAGCCGTCCCCCGTCGTCCCTAAATTTGGCCTCAAAAATCGGAAACTTGGGGACTCATCCCACTGCCCCCTGCCATCCCCGTCCCCGTCCCCGTCCTCGTCCCGGAAACTTGGGGTAACACTACTAGAAGTCTATGGCTCAAAGGACCCTGCATCCTTCCTACGAATGCATCTAAGATAGGTTCTAGATGATGCAACAGCCATAATGTCAAGTTTGAGGGCGATTGCCCCAATGGGGTTGAGGGGTAGTGCCCTTTGCGGGGGTCTAGAGGTAGTGCCCCTAGTGGGGTTGAGGGGCAACACCCCTTGCGAGGTTCTGGGGGCAGCGCCCCTTGTGCGGAAGGGGCAACGCCCCTTGTGGGGGTTTGGGGGCAGCCCAAATTAAGACCTCCAAAACCATACAAATCTTCATGGCGTACATCATTTTGCATTCACAATAAGTAAAAAAAAAAAAGTTTTAACTTTAAATTTTATGTAATTTTTGCACTTTTCAAACTTGCCTTTGCACGAGTCGGCCTGACGGGACTCGCGTGGACTCAGCAGAGTCCGAGGCCGAGTCCCCTAGACTCAGCTAGGTGGACTCGACTCAGGACTCACCGAGTCCTGGTGAGTCTCGTTACTGTGATCCTATCACTGAATATTTTTTGAGATTGGGTGAATGCTTCTTCTTCTTCCTTTTTTTTGGAGCTATAGACCCACTTTTACATTGCAATTCAAATTCTTTCTGTTTCCCCTGCTGCCTCACACGGTATCTATTGCTCCCTCCATTTTTCTCACTTTCTGGTTGTGAAGGGGTTTCCTCAGGATTTGAACTGTGCAGCTCACTGTTATTGGGGTAGCTTGTTCCTGCTGTTGTGGTATGTCACACTTAGAATTGGATATGGTAGTTTTATCTAATTTATTGTATATGCGAGCATGTCATGCTAACCTCTCCTAAAAACTCAAATATTGTCTCCACAATAAAAACTCTGATGATTTACTGCTTAAACTCATCCGACTAGAAAACCTTTTAGTAACAGTTCTAATTGCAGTGATTACTATGATATAAACACTGAGTGTTCTCATTACTATTACACTGTATATCTTTTAACAGCATTTCTGTTATTTTATTATGCTAGCCAGTAAAATTAGTGAAGTGATTGTCCTTGTATTATAAGACCACCGTTTGTCAGCTTCTGTGATCTATTATAAGACTACTGTTTGTTGGCTCATATGACCTAAACATTGTTGTAATTTCTGCATTATAGGAAGATTAGATGTATTTCTTCAACTAATATTAGATGGAGGGAAAAAAATTTCCCAGACAGCACAGTTCCTGCTACAATAATAGTTCAAATTATAAATTAGAAATATTTAAAATAATATAAATAAATTAAAAGAAGTTGAAATTTTGAAGAATAAGTACATTTACATTAACAATTCATTGATTCTATTATCTATTTGATAGACTGATAATGTTAATAATAGTATGAAGCATGATTTATATTGAGATGCCAACAACAGAAATGCTGCATCATGTAAAATACAGAGCTACATTGATTGATAAACTCATAAATTAGTTATCATCCATTTTGTATCTTGGAAATTGCTCCTCTTCTCTTCCTTCCTTTCCCTTTTCTCCTCCTTTCCTTTTTTCTCATCTCTTTTGTTGAATGCAATACAGAATCAGGCATGCTTTTAAAAGTTTTTTTTGGGGTTGGGAAGCTTTGGTGGGGACACAACCTCATAGAACCCCGTAGAACACTGCTTCCAACCTTCCTTTTCTCATGTATAGGTTGTATATTAATTCTTCTCTTGGGATCATCTACCCATTGAGATTTGCATGTTGTATTGTTGTGTTAGGCTCTGCTCTAGGTGACAATCTTAATAATGTTTAAAGAATAGTGAATTTGTTGTTTAGTATTTCTGCCAAGAAGTGGGTCTACATCAGCTGTATCATTGTTAATTTTCTAGGTTTTAATGATACTACCATTGGATCCTATCTACTTATGCATACTTGGGCATTGTCCTTATTCGAATTGAAAACCTTTTATAAGTGTGAGGATTCTGCCAAGTGCCAAGCATAATTTTCTCTGAAATTGTTAATGGTTTGTCATTTTAAGAGTTTCAATCTAGTGCCCCATACTTGCTGATATATTGATGTACAACTGGAAACATGATCATGCATCATGCAAATGTTTACAGTACGTAATATTGATCACTGTCTATTTACAATTAGCTCTTATTAGGTTCTAATAACCCTAAGAATGGCTCTTATCTGTGCTTTTGAGGACTGGAATTATGTGGTGAAGTCATTCATTGTATAAACTAGAAACCTAGTCTACATTTAAAGATTGTGCAATTTTTGACTTTGTTTGAACTTGTAATAATCTATGATTTTAAGAATTTTTAGTTTAGCACCTTTTATTTTCTAGTTCGTAGATTGGATGCACAATTTGAAACAATGATTGTCTGTTATGCATGTGTTAAGGCCCAGTGTTTCTCCTGTTTAGTTACAACCGTTAGTCTAGAGAGCATAAAAAATTGTTGTTACTGTACTGCATGGTAAATTTACATTCACATGCTTCTTTATCACGGTGCCCATGGTCAGTGTGAGGGCAGTTTTAGTGGTTTAAGCTTGGGATCATGTTTTTCTTTTTGTCGTTTTTCAGTGTCAGCTATCCAGGGAAGCAGGCGTGCTTTAGCTCTGAAGAGCAGGAATTCAAAATGCGGCCAATTTTTGTTGGTAACTTTGAGTATGATACACGTCAGTCAGAGCTAGAGCGCATTTTCTCCAGATATGGGAGAGTTGAACGGGTAGATATGAAATCAGGTAACATTTCTTCGTCATTTTTAAACTGATATGATTTAGCTTACTCTATTGAGATAGGAACTTTGAAGTCTCTACATTTTTCAAGGTCAAAATGGATTTTTTGACTGTACATTCTTACTTGGAGAAAGTATATATTCTGATAAATTGTTTGTTTGTAACTGTTGGAATTGGAGTGAAGTAATCAGTTGCGTAATGATCATATGTTTGGAGATATATATTGTAAAAAATAGCATAAAGGTCTTAGGATTATAAATTTGAAATGTGTATAGATTGTTCTGAAGAATTTCTGCACCATTTAATTGTGATAAGATTTTGGAATGCTAGCTGTTGAGATCAAGGATGTTCTTACTTACAGCTTTTGGCAGTAAAAGGGTTTTTGTTCTCTGATGAATGTTCGGAGACATACTTTGTAGGGCAGCATTGATTGTTCTATGCTGCAGGTGAATAGGAATCATCTTAGATGGTCTAGTTGTCTAGAAAATCGTGAAACACCTCTTATAAACAGGTCTGGCAAGTAATCATCCTTTAACCTTTTAGGATAAGTAGTCTTTAGTACTGTATATTGTTCGTAGAATTAATGGCATTAATGAATAGAGGCCCGTTCAGAGTTGTTGCAGTCGTGAGTTTGGAGTTGAGGTTGTTTATTTCGAATATTGTCAATACGAGGAACTTTGCCTGTTGGTAAGATGACATAGAATGCTAGTATCGGCTTCTGTTACAATTGTCCAATGGTTATTCTCACCTGCTCATTTTTTTCTTTCTGTCTGAGATTGAACCATGACACATGAATACAGAACACTAAATGCATTGCTGATCTTGTTATGCACACGCGCTAATCTTGTTGTTTATCGTCTTATGGATTGCTGTGACCCCACTGGAGTTGGATCTATTGACTGGAATGAACTCTTTCTCTCTCGGTTAGGTGGCTTCTTGCATTACCGAAGAGATAAATCGCCAATCCAAGATTATATGAAGCATAGCTTGTTTCATTCAGTATTTTTATGTGTAAGTTGTATAAGAATATTTGTGTAAGTGGAAATTAGGGCGTGGGAGTTGCAAGAATTACATGGTATGCAAGAGAAATTGATCTTCTGACAATGATGTGAATGCACTGTGCTTTTCCTCAAATATTTTCCTTAAAGCATGAGGAGTAATGCGGTGGTTATCTGTTGATTATGGTTTTAAGTGTAATAATCATGGTAAGAGAATTTATGAATATCCTTCTACTTCAAGGACAACAGTGAAGGCTAAAGTTTAGCAGTGTTGCATTTTTAGGGTAAATTTCTCTACTCAACACGTTTTTTGGCGCAGGGTTATCTAAGAGCATTCATGGTCAATATGGCTCCTGAATTCATGTGAACATATCTCTTCATTGCAAGGATATCATTTTGTCAGAGCGTCAGCTTCTTGTTGCATTCAACAATTTCAAATTGGCATTCTGTATTTCCCTCAGATCATAACTTTTTGCCCCTGTCATGACCATCTTGTCCAAGTCTCCAGCTTTCAGGAGAGACACAGAAGATTCCATTATCCATCACTATTCTGAGTAGAGGTGTATAGCTGGTGAAGGCTCTTTCTCAGCAATGACTTTACATTGCTTGGATTAGATTTTTGACACTATTTAGTTCAACATGCAAAGCCTGTGCCTGACATCCTTTTGTGCAGCAGACCTTTTAGCAGATGAGTAGTATGTGTTGCATATTTTTTGTATATATGTGGATGCTATCCACTGATTAGTCCATGCTCTCAATAATGATACAAATGAAATCGTATTTTTACTGAATCCTTGGGTGTTGCAGGTTTTGCTTTTGTCTACATGGACGCTGAGCGTGATGCAGATGCTGCTATTCAAGGTCTTGACAGCAGAGAATTTGGTCGGCAAAGGCGCCGTCTCTCTGTGGAATGGGCAAGGGTAATCTTCTAATTATGTTCTTACAAACAAATATCTATAGGATGCCATGTAAAATATATTCCTGAACTTTGCTGCATAGATGAAAACTTTTTACAGTGAATGTGAAAATGAAAATCCTGCAAATTTGCTTTTTTGAATATTATCATTTCAAACTTATCATGTTGATGATATGATATGATCTTGTAATAGAACTAAGCAATGACACTGCCTTGTACCTCACAGAACTTGACTATTCTTAACAGAAGCTGCCTTTCTGAATACTACAATATAGCATAAGTTGAAAATTGAGCACATTGGTTTATACTCTTTATAGTCAAAAACAAAACTGAAATCATTTCTAGGCCCACAGGATGCAGCTACAAACTTTCCTTGGGCCGACAGACCTGACTTGCAAAAACAGTATACAGTGAGATCAGTTGGCTTCATCATTCAGACAATTCATTGCAGTCAGCAGTTTCCATCATATTATGTTCTTTTCAGCTCTTTCTTCATAAGGTCCTTGACATGGCTTGGTAAGAAAATACTAGAACCATTGGTGATATAGAAATAGTTTAGATTTGTCTGTTTGTTGAATTTCGTAATGAGATTGCTAGGTGGTTGCAAGTATACAGATATATCTTGGATTTGAAATTTAACCTTCTATCGACTGCTAAGCTTTCTATGGATGGTGATCATCTTAAAAATTCATCTTCAAAAGGTTCTTATCTGCCAACCTATTTTATAAGATTATGCTTGCTAATATAAGCACCCAACCATTTATCTGGTAGGACCATTTACAGTCTTGCGTGAGATTTAATCACAACTTATTCAATGTTGGTTTTGTTGACACCAGAGGATGAATTATTATGGTCAAGATAACAACCCAATTGTATTATTTTGTTCACTTGCTCGCAATTTTTTGATGTTAATCAAGACAATAACCCAATTGTATAATTTTGTTCACTTGCTCTCTATTTGTGATGTTGGTAAGGACAATAACCTGATTGTATTATTCTGTCCACTTTCTCTGTATTTGGTGATGATCTTGATGCTTTATCTCATTTGAATGCCCATGTGTTAGTCACAGTGTTCCATTAGATCCCTGCTTGGCTTGAGAATCAATTAGGAAATGTGCAGTAGCTTGATGTAATGCATGATACTTGCATAGGATCCTCTAGAGTTCCACTACAATATATTGACATCATAGATGGACATGCAAAAAGGGGTACATACATTGTTTGTACCTAAGGCTAATGCCATACTACTTGTCTGTTAGTAGTTGAATCAATTATAATTGTTGATATTCCCTTATCTTGCATGCAATCCTTGAATTATTTTGGGGACGTATTCTTCTAGAGGCCATTCATCACTTTGTTTTTCTAGTTGTGTCAGGGAAATTAGCATTCCTTAGTGCTAGAGTGGACATACTGGCTTTTTTAAATTGATTATATCTTTTCAGAATGCAATGTATTATTTTGTTATTGTTATCAAGGATTTATAATCATCTGTCCAATCTTCATTGGTTTTTGCAAGAATAATATTTATGGACTGTGCTAAAAAGATGTATTTTTTTTTCAGGGAGATCGTGGAATTCGACATCGAGAGGGTGGTGTGCGAGCTGGAAATTCAAAACCCACAAAGACACTGTTTGTAATCAATTTTGATCCCTACACTACAAGGGTTCGGGATCTTGAGAGACATTTTGAGCCATATGGTAAACTTATGCATGTACGGATCAGAAGAAATTTTGCATTCGTCCAATATGAAACACAGGAAGAAGCAACAAAGGCCTTGGAGTGTACACACATGAGGTATGGTAATACAATTAAAATATTGTGCAAGGAAGGATTATCTGGTTTTGGGATGTTTGCATGAAGTCTTATTAGCCAAATTCTCCTATGAATGTTACATTGATTTGAATACTTTAACAGGTGCAATCATGAATATGGTAGTATGTTTGGCTTTGTGTTTATTAGGACCCCTTCCTTGCTCAATTTAATGTACATAGCTCATTTCAAGAGGATACTTTCCTGGGGTTCAATTTAAGTGTAATCTACAGAGCTCAATTTAATAGGATGCTTAAGCTAGCTTGTTTGATTGAATACTCTTACAGTTTAATTCCTGTGTATCCAATGAGGCCAAAATGTTGTGCTGATGGTATGTGGCTCTAGTCTTTGTTACAAGTAAATTAGATCTCTCATGAGATTACTGGGGTCTGCAACAGCACTATTATGATCAATAATTTCTTTTGTAAATAAAATATTTGAGAATTCTTATCTTGTTCTGTAACTTATTTAGTTGGTATTTGGTCTGTGCAGCAAAGTGTTTGACCGTGTTATCTCGGTTGAGTATGCTATACGTGATGATGACGATGATGACAGATTTAATCAACGGGAAAGCCCACAAGAGCGGGGAATCTATGTAAGGCGAGCAGAGAGGGGAAGTCCAGGTTATGGTCGATCTGATAGTCCTATTTATGGCAGACGGACAGGAAGGGTGAGTCCTGATTATGGAAGGGATTATGGAAGGGCTTCAAGCCCTGTTTATGATAGATATCGTGGTCCTGTGAATGATAGGGAGCACAGTCCTGTTTATGATCGGTATCGAAGGTATGAATAAATCTTACAGATGAATAAATTTTAAAACTACTTGAAGTATTCCTAGTATCCACTCTCAGTTTATCTGATGCAACAGCAGATTGGTAAAGTCGAGTCTTTTCATCGCTATGATTGAAAGTATATTGAATATTTGTATGTTTATCACTTTAATTTTTAGAGGTAATAACTCTAATCAATCTTATGGTACAGCCGATCGCCAATAAGACGCTCAAGGACCTAGAAGGCTTCAATTGATCATTTGAAATATTAAATCCAGCTGTTGGTGGCAATTAAATATGGGATTTAGTAATCGTGGTTTCTATTTTAAATGAACATTACTTAACTTTTACATGATTTTGATGGTATTGGCTGGAGTAAAGAAAAAAAAATTTAGACAGTACACAGGCTAAAAGCATATCCATTGACTGCATACAATTGTATGTGGTGTACCTGTCTTTCAGGTTGAAAGAGAGTGGCATAGCATTCTGTAGGAAAGATTTAGGGGAAGTTGATCCATGTTTTGTTTGTCTAATGCCCAAATGCTTTATGAACCAACCGTCTTTGATCAATTATGTATATTCTTCTCTGTGGGCTTTGTTCCTCTTTGAGTTAGTACTATGAGCAATACAATATTTGTATCAATTTTAAATTCGTAGTTTATTTAGGGAATGAAATATCCTCTGAGATTTATTTGTATGTGAACTCTTGGTATTTTTCCAAATGGTTTTAACTTTTATATATGAGCTATACAATCATACACAGTTTTTAGTTGTACTAGAAATTGTCCAATCGAATACTTAACCACCGTATATGTGATTCCTTTATTTTTGGTGCATTTGTTGACACACCAACCTTTTTGACCTATTATCCATTCTTAGTTTGGGATAAATGTCATAAGTTATAACAATAAGTTAATAACCAAAACTATTTAATGACAGTGTTACCTTTGAATTATCTGATTTTCTGTGTTCCATCTTCTGCAGAACTTCTTGTGTTTCTGCATATATACATTCCCTGTATAGCAATAGGAGTTCGGGCGTTGGCTTTTTTGTTTGTAAGTCATGTTAGCTAGTAAATCGTATCTTCCTTCTTCCAAGAAATTTTAATGAAAAACTTCTATATTATTTTTTGAAAAATACCAAATCACCCTAAGATCAGACATTCAGACTGAGTGCACATGGTTAACTTGCCCTAGGCATACAGAGTAGAAAAAAGATTGTATTAATTGTTTTCTAAGGTATTTATTATTTTAAGTGTACTGTTAGGATTAACTGTTTTCCATGGTTTTCAGTAATTTAAGTGTGCCGCCTTTAGTACTGATGATTGCATTGTTCTTGAAGATTTACAACTTGGGCGTTCCACCCTTTTCATTTGGGTGATGGTTTTGGAGAATACATGGCTTGCCTATTTCTGTGGCCCAATTTACCCAAAGGCCTTTTTATGTTTCCTTACATTTTGATAATTTTCACCTGTTTCTGCTGCTGTTTGCTTTGCTTCTTCCATGCTTTTGAAATGTACTTTAAATGGTTGTTGTCTGCACATAAATGCTTATCATTGTTATTCATCGGGTTTGTTTTTCCTCAAGGCAGTACTCTTGATATTATTCTCCATTATTCTTGCGAGTTCTTGTTCTCTGCATTTAAATTGCCTCTTAAGACGTTGGCTGCACATAAATGCTTATCATTCTGAATTATCATGTTTGATTTTTGTTAAGGTGGCCCTCTTGATCTTTAGGGAAAATTAGCTCTTTAAGTAGTTGGTTTCATGCATTTTCTCTTTAAATTCTCAGCATTAAATTATTGATTATAAAAGTACATTTGATTTGAAATCGAAAATTAGATTAAAATATTGAAATTTCATTTTGGTTAAACTATTTATAATATGATTCTAATCTAAAGTGTTTCAAATTTGTTATTGGCATTTGTGATGTGTTATGAACAATGGATGAAGTTTATAATAGTTATTAATATATAATATAATATGTTTTATTCTTGTTATTGTTTTTAATGATTGCCTGTTTGGATGGTCTGGATTTGTTATTGTATAAAAAATTCAGAATTATTGTAGTAATGTTGTATAATATAAACAATAGCTTATGTAAGAATGATAACAAATATGTTAAATTTGAGAGTATTAGGGGTGATTTCAGGTTTATTGTTAATCAAATCTGTAATAATTAATTAATTACAATGTGTCATTGAAGTAGTTTTTATTTTCACTCACTAAAATAATGTCATAATTAATTTGTGTATCTTATTATTTAATTAGTCAATTTCCAACTAAATTTATGCACACATGTTAATAAATTATATCCTTTTGTCGTTCCATTATTAATTCCATGCATGCATAATAAATTGACTATACATAATTAAGTAATTAATTGTCTTTTCATAATTCAATAATTAATTCTTTTCATAATTCCATAATTAATTCATTGTGAAAATCAATCGTTTTTTTCCTTAACACAAGTTATTAATTCCTTGATTCAAGAGCTTGTACATTTCTAAATGAACCAAAGTGAAAGCAAATTCAAGTTTCTAAATGAAGTCAATTAATCACTATCATTCATTTTTTCATCTAAAAATTTAAAAATCTTTTATTTTTTCTTAAATTACATTTGTTTATATCTTTGGAAATCTTGATTGAAATTTCAAAAATCATAATCATGTCTAGGAATTAATTCAAATAATCAAATCATAAATCAATGTATACATTGCAAAGATATTGCATAATTGTTTCAGAAACTACATTCATATTCATGAGAAAATCTTTTTCTCGAAAGAGAATACAGTTAATCAAAAGTTGGCTATCTTTAGAAGTTAAATACTTATTTTGATTTTATTTATTGTTTTTAATTTACTAGTTATATTTTCACATGGATGGTGGGACATGGATCCATTGTCTAATTTTATTTGTAGGATTATGAGATTGAACTTCTAATCTTGTTTGTAGCAGTTGATCGCGCATACTTTAGAGCACTTTAGAACAAAATAGGCCTTATTATTATGTGTGAAAGACAAAAAAATATAAAAATTGATTATTTCTACTAGATTAATTTTAAATATGACAATTATAATAATCAATACATACATTGTTCAAATTTATTAAGAAGGTGTACACTAGAGATAGCAATGCATGAATAAAAAAATGAATATTAAGATATGATTCATATATAAATCAATTTTTTGTGTAGTATGATATAATCTAATCTAATAAAGTAATGGAGTAATATGCAAAGTGCTAAAAATAGGAAAGAGTAGAAAATATGTCTGTACAACAGTATATGGAATTCTTATAGGATAGAATCGATATATATCTATTGATAATTGTAAGAAAGTTATGTTTGTAATAAAAAAATGTTTGACAACCATTGAAGACTAATAAACATAAGATTTTTCAAAAGCTTGAAGCTGAATTACTTTGCTATTTGATAAGCATTAAGCTTTTTTAAAACTTTGAATCTGAATTGTTTTTCTATTCATTTTGTTGCAAATCCAAAATGGTCTTGTTTTGGTCCAATGTGAAATGTCCTTGAACTTGAAATTCTTGTAAACTAAATATGATTTTTGACTTGTTTTTCAAATATTCTTCATAGGTTGTTTTTGATTAGATAAGTAGGGAAGGGCCTTGATCCCATACAAAGCTAACAAAAGAGCAAAAATAGCCCAACAAAACAAACTGGCAAAGGAATAGCCAACCAAAAACAACGAAGGGTTAAACCAAAGTTAGCATACCAAAAAGACCATCAAGTATAAGCACGCAAGCCAGTATCAAGATTATCACAACATGTAGACCACTTATCAAAACCAAAAACAATATTAACAACAAAATTGGCATAAGGCCACAAGCCATTAAGCATAAACCAAATAAGCATTAAAACATATAGAAAGGTCATACTAAAACCATTATAAGCATATAAACTAAACTAGTTCAAGACTAAAACAACAAAGCTAATAGCCATACTTAAGAAGGCACTTAGGCCAGAGAGTTGGAGACATCTCCATAGGTTGTTGTCTGAACCTACATGGAAGCAATTTCTTAAGCATGTCCTTTTCAAGGGTACAATACAAATTGTTCTTATACTATGTTATTATTATGCATCTGAGACATTGGTTGTTATTATGCAATCTCTTGGTTGCAATTGTTATAGCGAGCAATATTGTTTACAAAAATGGGAGATCCCACCACTGCAAACTAAACAAATGGGCTGAAATGGAATTGAAAAGCATTTGCAATTTTTAATTTTCCGCATAGTTGCAAATTTCACACAATAGAGGAATGTGTTAGAGGTGGGGATATACATAAGTGTTTCATATTGAAAAGGTTGTGTGGAGATAAAACATATAGTGTGTCTTGCTGAAGACAATTGAATTGAAAAGAAGAAAATGCATTGAGATGTATGAGGAAAGAAGTAACCTAAAATAGGTGATCTAGAGTTGTCTTGTTGGTCAGTGGAGTGATAGATTGATTGATAGTGCCAAGGGTATGACGTTTGGCATAAGATTGTCTTACGATGTTCTTGAATAGTAGAATTGGGAAATCTTTGTTTTGTACATGTCCCTCTATCTATAAAAATTATTTCAATAAAGATGTACACAATTGTATCTACGAGGGATTGTAATAAAATTGTTAGTGGATAATGGATAAGAGATTGTTAAGATGTATGAAATTGAAGAGATGTAGAAATGAAAGATATATGTTTTTTTCTTACTACAACTTCGTCATTTTTAGTTTCACCATTTTTAATGTCTAACAGATACTGATAAGCTATTTGTTTGTAGTAAAAAACAATTACACCTACACTTCCAACTGTGTAGTTTTTGGCACTTTGCAATGCATAATTCTGGCAGACATGGGAGATATTGTCGATTCCACTTGACTCATCCAATAAAAAAAATGGATTCATAATCACTATGATCATATTTTGATTTGGGAGCAAGTTTGAAACCTTTTATACATATACTTGCATCTATCTTTTCAAAGTTTTGTTATAGATTTCCTCTAAGATTTCAAAGCCCCAATTTATAGAAACTTGTGAGGATGAATAACACTATGGTATCAACAAACAATAGGCAGTAAAACCATCGGGAAAAACCCAACGCTTACCTCCTACAACCACCAAATCCACCCAAAATAGAAACTTACAAATCTCTTACAACTATCATAAGGCATCTCTCATGCATGGGCACCTAAGGAAGGAATCTATCATAAATGTTGTCATAGTCATCATAGCATATTATGACAATTGTCATAGCTGTCATAGATCCTCTTACACCTTATGACAGATTTCACAACCCTCCAAAAATAGGAGATTCTAAATGGGATGCCTAGCTATTTTTTCCTTTTTCCAGAAGACAAACGATAATAGTAACTTTGTCTTCACATGAGCTCTTTCACCACCGTTGGTTAAACAGTTTCACCTCTTATGGGTAATTTACAAAAGACATTAAGAAAATAATTAATTAATGGATTTACAAGGTTGATGTCACCTAAATCCTAACATAAGTAAGAAGAAAATAGATCGATGATGACATTGCAACTTCAAAATAGGAAGAGC
The DNA here is from genome assembly GCA_007115665.2 of Sequoiadendron giganteum. NCBI lineage: Eukaryota > Viridiplantae > Streptophyta > Pinopsida > Cupressales > Cupressaceae > Sequoiadendron > Sequoiadendron giganteum. The sequence continues at coordinate 18,256,065 of CM021107.1, read as the reverse complement.
AAAATTTGTTAAGAATAGATAAGTATCTTAAAGAAATGATAGACCGGAGGATGCAAAAATTGGTTAATAAGATCTTAATTTTTTTGGATGATAACATGGGTATTATATGGAAAAAGAGTGTAGAATAGAAAATAACAACTCTTAGACAAAATATGCAGGAGAAAGCATACCTGTTAAAAGAATACAATCAAGTAAAGTCTAATGTTCAAAATTAGCTTTTGTCTATCTACCCAGATGATGAACCAAATCTATAAACTGTAGATGTTTGAATAATGTGAGAAATTTTAAAGAAAAGGTTGAAAATTTGTTTAGAAAAAAAACACTATGTGTGGAAAATATGAAGAAACAAAATTATAAATGTATCAATTTTCCAAGGTACTAGTATTTATCTAGTCATTGGAACAAATTAGAATGGATCGGAAGTAGTAGAGCATTATGGAGATTGAGAATTGAGAACACTATCATTTCAAATCATAATGAGATTACACCTGTTATCAAATCATACCTTGCAGCAATAGAACTGAATAATGTGTTTGCAAATCTGAAATTATGTATCCAAGATTACCATAAAGGGATTATGTGATTAAAAATTCAATGAAATCAAAATGAGTAATACCATAAGTTTCCAAACACAAGTGACACAAGATATATGTGGAGAAACCCTTGCGAGAGAAAAATCCACACCCAGAGAGATCTAATGTTTGTATCAATCTTCAAATGAGATATACCAATACAACACTCTCTAAATTTTGACAGCACTTCGTTGCTCTAAAAACCTGCAAAACAAACTCTACAAACCACCATCTCAAGGCTCCAATATATAGAAGTTTGTGGGAGAGAATACCACAAATGGTATCCCAAAATAGCAAGAAAAACCACTTGGAAAAACCCACACCCCCTTAGTGGACAACCCATAAACATGGCATAAAATATTGAACAATCACATGGCCTTCACATGGGAACCTAACCCACAACCAATCATAATTGGTCAATACCAAGTGCTCAATAACTCTCTGATGGCTCCGACGGCTTCATGCAAGAGCATTCACTAACATGCAAACTTAGGCACCCAACCATGCAAGAGAATGAAAAACATGCAAATAACATGCAAGAACATGCACACTAAAGTGGTCCCCACTCACAAAGTTGGACGTCCAAGAGGAATATCCTCCCCAAAATTTCTTAACTTGTCACCATAATGGGTCCACCTCTTTGAATGTAATTACAATTTTTCATAGGAAAATAAATAATATTTTTTTTGTCCCTCATGTCCCCTAGAACACTTTCAAAAGAACGTGGAAACACACAATTATCAACTTAGGATAACAATTATAATGTCACCTATCCTAACATTCTCCCACTTGACATTATGCATTGCAATTACATCCATGAGATACAAATAAAATATATAATCAAGTATAGTGATCAAGGCTCATGGCATTCCTGCACCAAAAGAACTTATTTGTGGTCATTGGCTTCATGAGAGAATCTGCAACATTATCCAAAGCGTCAACCTTCTTAATCAAGACCTTACCATTCTCAACCATTTCTCACACAAAGTGATACTAAACATCAACATGCTTAGTACGAGCATGATACATAGGATTTTTTGCTAAACATATGGCACTCTGACTGTCACATCCAATCCTCACTGTCCAACAATCAAAACCAACACCTTTACCAAGTCTATGTAACCAAACCGCCTCCTTAGAGGCATGTGTAGCAGCCATATACTCTGCTTCGGTGGTGGACAATGCAACTATAGGCTATCTATTACTCATCCAACTCACTACATCTCCAAACAAAGTAAAAACATACACACTAGTGGACCTTCGACTGTCCAAATTACCTGCCCAATCTGCATCAAATAAAACCTGTATGTCTAATAACTTAACCACATCATTAGAACCATGATAAACCAAATAGTAATATGAAGGATAACAAAATATATATGTGTATTTGTGGGATGGGATATATTGGCATGGATGATGGATAATTTAATGATGTTCTTTATGTGCCTTCATTTTCAACCAATATCCTTTCTATCTATTAGATCACACATGGTGGAGCAAGAAAGAGTGTTGATTTCACACCAAATTTTGTCATAATTTGAGATTTCTATATAAGAGATATAGTTGCAGTTGGGGAGGTTGATCATCAATCTCAAGTCTACACTTTCTCATAATTTTCTCCTATTGTTCCTTTGTTGATGCTCACATTCATGCATCTAGTGTGGACACTTTTGAGGAGTTTTAGTATGGTCATTTGAATCTTGGTATTCTTTCATCCATTGAGGTTCTAGAGGCATGTGTTGGGATTCCATTTCCTTCTACCATTGCATTTGATCATGCTTGTGTTTCAATAATTTTGTCTTCTTATGATTCTGTATAGTAAGACATATGTTGTCTTCCAGATACAACTACTTGGGAAGAGTACTTGACAAACATTGTAGGTTTTTTTGTAGAGTCTCATATTTAAGATTTGGAAGTCACTATTGATTTCATTCATCTTCTCTTTGATGGAGATTATTCTTATTCATTTGTTGTGAGGGAACACTCTGACCCTCTTGTTCATTCTCTACATTATCATTCTTCATAGATTGACATGAGTGTGGATTCTTTCAAGCAACATTTGGAGGAGGATTCTTTACCTTCAGAAGAGATATATTTTTCTTTGGATTGTGTTCTACAATCATCTCTACTAGAGTTTGGATTGTCATCTTCATCAGTGTGGCCTAAAATGCTTATTTGGAGTGTTTCAACTTTTAGAATCAAGATGGAGACACTTGAGCATAGTTCAGAGACAACATACTTCACCTTCTTCCCTCATCTCCCTTTCAGGAATGGGAAGACATCCTGCATACCATCTTGGTTTTATTTCTTCCTAAGGAGAGGAATGTTGTTTGAAGAGATTGGATCATCTTTAGTATTCAATTTCGAGCATCTACCATCTTTGCAGGAGACTATATTGAGGGGGATGCATGGTCTCTATTCTTCTCTCTTATGGGGGGTATTTTTTGTCACATGGGTTTTTTCCCTTCTCATTCTTCATTGAGAGTATTTTATTTTTATCTCTCTTTTGGGGGGATTTTTTTCTCACTAGGTTTTCTTTTTTTCTCTATTTATGAGAGATTGTATTTGTATATAGGTACCTAACATGGCCTTGTAGCTAGGGCCCATATTTACAATAGTTTGTTCCTCCCTAAGTTACCCTTAAGGGGGGGTGTTGATTTGAATTAGGTGTTTTACCTAACTAGTTCACCTAGTAGGTCCTATGCACATGTTAAGTTTACTTAGATCTTATGAATCTTTTTAGAAGTATTAGTTGGCATTAGATCTTATCTTATCTTATGTCATTTACTTCTCATGTCCTAGGTCATTTAATATTATTTGGACCTCATATTGTACGATTAAGACACTTTTCATGGTCTTGTATAATCATGTCTCACCTTGGCTATATAACCAAGGGCTTTCCTTTGTAAATCAATCCATTGTAATCTATTATTTTGTATCCTTTAATAGAATAGCATTATTCTCTCATATATGATCTCTCTTGTACTTTCATAGAAGTTCCTAGATCTTGGGTGGCTATAATCTTTAGTCAAATCTTGTATGATATAGAGCATTATATACCAATTCTTACATAATCATCCCAAGAGAGGTCTAGTTGTTTGTAAATGAGATCTACGGGAATGATAGGGAACTAAGCAAATTGATTTTTAATAGTAGGGTATTCATTAGATTGCAATGCCTTGATATGCTCTTCTCATTCTCTTTTTATTATATATCAAGCTCACTAAATTTTCCCTTATTCTCATTTATGAATTCTCATAAACCTATGCATGTGTTTTATAAGATGCAAGGTTATTTGAATATCAAGAATAAGCATCTTCATAAAAATCATAAGCAATTGGCTCAATGTAATTCCTAGTATTTGAAATATGTGATATACATGAAGGAACAACCATAGGATAATAAAATTCATACCAATCAACTATGATTGGTCATATACCATGTAGGGTAGAAAACTAAGATATACAAATAAAATGTTCCTTTACCATGAAAAAACCATACCTCTGGAGAGAAGGGAAAAACAATGTCTGACTTTGACAATCAGTTGTTGTAGGCTTAATATGTGCTCTTGAAACACTTACAATAACAAGGTACAAAAATAATAATTTTTTTTCTAGATAGTAGAGTTGTCAACTTTCATAAAAGAGTGAATTCTTGAAGCAGGCTTGGTCTCAAAGAAAATCAATACTTTATGTTCAAATTACCAACAAAGTCATCAATTGATTAAATCCCAATTATACTTTATTCTCTAGTGTCATTGTTAGGCATAAGTTGATGGGATATTGACTTCAACACACAACAAAAGCACACAGTTGCAAATACAGAGTAACTTATTCAATGAATATTTTGCAAGAGTTTGTAAAATAGCAACGAGAATAATATATCCTCAATAATGGTGTCACTGTTAGGTATCAAAACAACTTCTTCTTACTTCAAGGCCAAGGATATGTCATCAAGAAGTCAAAGAAGGAGGCTCATCAACAAATTTTAGACGGTTGAAGGCCTAATTTTAGATTGGATAATCTCTCCTACACTTTAGGAACACCTTAAACCAAGGATGGTATTCCTATAGATATACCTTAATTTTTATTTTAACTAGTTATAATATAACCTCAATATAATAAATAACAACTATTCCAAATGTATACTTTGCCCCAATTTCTCACTAAGTCAAGATCGACTAGTTGCATATGACCTCTATATAGCTAATAACACTTTTCATGTGCATCTACGGATATCATCTTCACTATAAACCCTAGATATGTTTCAATTTACCATTACATACATAATGGCAAGGTGTAGACATCTTGTACATAATCCTATTCCTTTAAAAGATCTAACAATTTGGGTTTGCTTAAGATTTATCCTTAGTTTATAACATAAAACCATGAACAACATGCATGAAATCTAATCTACTCCTACAACTAATTGGAACAAAGATGATTTAAATAAAAATGTTTAATCTTAAACCAATATGGATTCGTGCCTATTCCATTTGACAACAAATTCATGATGAACATACTTAATAATGCATAACTAGAACTATAATGACCCGCATGGAATGAACGAGTGGTCATTACCAAAAAAAAAATGCATTAGATGAATTGTCACACATACATCAAACCTTCATTACATTCATGCCAAAAAATATAGCAAGAGGAAATGCAATAACTATGATTACAATATTTCCTTGAATCACTACAAACGTCTAAGGAGAAATTCCATTATAGAAAATGTACATTAAAAAACATTTCCTACACTTTACAAAACATATCCCATCATTTACAACTCAAAATTTTAAAGTTTGATTCCCTAGAAATGACTCAAAGGATTTATAGACCCAAAAATTAGCTTGGAAACCAACCATTTGAAAGAACAACTAACTCATATATATATAGATATAAATATAGATATATAAAATTTTAGAGTCTAGCTACTCATGGGAGCCTCGAGATTGTGAAAACATTGATTATTCAAAGAAATCCACAGTACAGTATTCACAACCATCCATACGTCATGATTCACATCTCAAATCATGTGAAAATTGCTTACAAAATGTCGAAATATATGTAAGAGGCACAAAGGAACACATTATAGATCTACAAATCCATTTTTTATTTATTATGCCACTAGATCTAATGTGCTAGGCTATGGTCAAGTTGATAAATCCACTACAAATATAATCAAAAGATCACGTGAAAGCATTAGGCCTAAAAACCCTTACCATTACATTAAATACTATGCATGCCACTTTAAGTTTTATTCTCCTTGAATTTGTACCCTTTTATTTAAAAATATTTATGTGCATGATCTTATCTAATCTAGAAACTACATAGCTTCATCAAATTGTTAATGGTATTCTAGGATGTTTTTATCTTTACCACTACAAGCTACATGTAAATCTACATCCTTTTCATGAACAATAGTTTATGGGTGGGAGATACCCTAATATGGAAATTTATGATGTCATGAATGGTCTTCTAGGTGTGCAAGGAGGTAGGTGAGGTCAAATAATAAAAAAAGTGGGAGTTTCAAATTGTTGAGGGTTGGGGAGGACTCATACTTCATGTCATTAGTTGAGATGTTGAGGATCAATGGTGACGAGGAACTCATACTGTTAAGTTATGTGAAATGGGGGAACTGCAAACAAGCAATCCCATGAGACAAGAGTGTGTTAGAATGTTAGGTATTAGGATTCAAGCATACCTTATGACAATTACCTAAGGAGAGGGAAGGTTGAAAGTCTAACTCTAAAGGAGTACTTAGTAAAAAGGTTCAAGAGTCAAGGGCTCTGAGTTGGTGGAGAAGGTGTGATTGGAAGGGAACTTGTAAAATTCTAACAAATATACTTTAAAAAAAAATCGGAGGGCAAAGGATTGGGGATGACATGGAAAGAGTACTTGGGTAGAAGTAAGCTATCAACTTTTACTACAATAAAGCATATGAGGAAAAATTGACTTAGGAGTCAAAAATTGGGGGAGGTCCATATGAGGTACTTGAATAAGGGATGGTCTAAAACTTTGATCTTAAAGACTTAGACAAAATTTTAACTACAAAGGACTAGGAGGTTGGGGGTGATGGAAAAGGTATGTTGGGAAGGGGAAGCTTGATGGGTTGATAAGAATATAAGGAAAAGGTGAGGATGGGCATAGTGGCATATTGGAATGAACAATCCTAAAAATTCAAAAAATATAACAACCTACATAGACTTAGGATTTTTCCAGAAAAATCTTGACTTAGAACTTTTTGGATTTCTTGCAATAGTTAGCACACGGGGAATGACACAAGGAAACACTTAGGCATTTTTATTCATATAAGACCCATTGATACTATCTCAAATTAGTTATAAATGGTGGGTTTAAAAGGATTAAGACACCAAGAAGGGATGGGAATCAAACAAAAAATGTCATTATAGATATGAGTGCTTGAGTCCCAACACAATCATAATAAGATTAGTTTTTACTGCTTTAGCCGAAGTGATGTTTGCTACATCCATTGTTAGTTCACAATACTTACAAGATTGCATGGTCGTCAGATGTCATATAGAGCTAGAGGATATCTAGGGTCTACATGACTAATTGCATGTGTAGTGTTAATACTCTTTATACTTGGTTCTCAAATCTGGACATGGTAATTTTATAAATAACAATATCTATCACTCATTGAAGGGTTAAGCCACTCAAGTGGGAAGCTGTGTGAATGATCGCCAATTTATGGTTGGAGGTAAAGCACTTGAATGATGCTCTCCATCCATATTGCTTACACTTGGAAGAAATTATTAAATTGGTTATATTTTTATTTGTATTCTATAGGACAACATTCCTATATTTGATTTGTACACCTTTGTATCAAATTCAAACATATATAATTATTATTATCCTAATTCTTCATTGATTTCTAACATCTATCAAATTCTGAGATGTCGTGGCATTATTTTTTTCCATAAAAAAATATTGTGTATATTCTCATGAAATCAAATATATAATTTCAATTTTTCATATTTAGCTAAGTTCAAAATGCAATTTCTTTTTTATTCATGTGCTAGTATGTTGCAACATTAAATAGAGAGGTTACATTGAAACGGTCAAAATTGAGAGTTGTAGAGCATCTTCTTGGTTTGATGATTATGACACAAACATTGAATGCCCTCATGGAGTGACTGATTTGAATTATTGGTTATTTCAACCATTATGATAGAATTTGTGATACATAGAACAACTTTAAGAGGTATAATAGAAATTACTATTTCAAGTTGCTTGACCATGGCTACGGTATTACAAGCCACCCTAAATAACAATATATAATAAATACAAAAAATTAATAATACAGTGATGGCATGAATTTTTTTTTTTTTCCTTTTTCCAAAACATAAATCAATTAATTATCATTTCAAAATAAAGATATCATCAATACATCATTTCAAGAATCACTACTATACAAGTTTGTAAATAAGATACAATATGGATTAGGACTCCTATCCTACCAATCCACCAAGATACATCAATATATGTATTCTAAGTTTTCATTACAAATAAAGTAACCATAATTATAAATTATCAGTCATAGTCACCTCAACTATTTGCAATCATGATATGGTATTCAACATTGTCACAATGCATCCAATTTTCTTAATAAGAGCATGACCCTATTTATGGGTAATATTTATGGGTAATAGTAATATGATGATTTACACAACCTCTAATAGTGTTATTTTATTGACACAAATAAGCTTTATAAGAAATAGCACATCAATAAGATGAAGTTAGACATCAATTTTGTGGCCTACTTTACTATCAAAAGTTTCCCACAATCAACATTTTGTGACTATTATAAGTTGGCCTCTTTTTAACATTCAAACTCCCTGTATTCCCCCCATTACATCACTTCTCTTCTCAATTGATTTTTAATTTCTTTTTAATTGAAATAATTTCATGCTATCTTACTCAAGATGATAAATAGAGTAAGATCTCATACGAATATATATATATATATATATATATATATATATATATATATATTTCTTCACAACTTAGACTTCAAATAAACATATTTCCTTATTCTTATAATGCATTAACAAGTCACAAAATCATGCAAAGTGTAGATTCTCAGTTAACATGGTTCATCTACCACATTGTTGTCATCCATCATCCTTTCGCGGATGACACTCCCCCTCAATATGTTAAAGGGCAAAGTACTTTCTTGCATTCACCTCACACAATACAAATGGTAGTTAGTCCATCATTAATACCATAATCCTGAATCAAACAAATCAATACTTGAAGGAATGCTCAATCATTAAAATATGTTAAAAATAGATGATCAAAAATGGGATGTGACATATGGTGGCATTCAATTTTTGTTATGGCTCATGACTAACTCATAATTTTAGATACCATTTGGTGGCTTTTTGTTTTCAAATTTCTACATATTGGAGACATGAGATAGCATTTGTAAATTTCTTTAGTAGATACTCTTATGTTGTTGATTTATTATCAGAAAGATAAATAATTATATTGGTGTTTATTCCTTGTTGAGATAAACACAAACTTGAATTGATAGTGGATTTTTTTTCTACAAAGATTTCTCCACATAAATTTGATATTCACATGATTTGCATTTATTATGTTCATTTCTTCATTAATACATTAATTTTATTTTTTAATGATATACTTTATCATATAAAATCACTATTGTAATGATGTTTTCATTGTCTCATTTATATTATTATTCACCAACTAGTACTTGAATATCCTTTAAAAAAACTATACTTACATGCTTGAATATCCTTTTTAAAACGATTTTTTCTTTGAAAATAGTGCTTACACACATGCTTAAGTAGCCTTTTCAAAATGATGTTTGTGCTTCAACTAATGTTTATGATTGATTATCCTTTTAAAAATAATATAATCATATGCTTGAAAATGTCTTTTACAAATAGTACTATAGACTCCTTTCAATAATCATTTGAATAAAACGAACAAACTTGCAACCAAATAAGAGAAATAACATTTCAAGATATAGCTCTTAGGTTTGGAAAAAGGTGGGCTGAATTATCATGCATAGTGATGTAATAGGTATCGATATGAATGGATATCCATTTCATTTAAGTTTAAAAAAATGTTGATTTAGTTTTAGGCTTAAAATTCAAACTAAAGGTTTTGCTCTATAAATACAATATCATGATGACATACATTACTAAAATTATTTCAGTAATATAACTAACAATTTTATATTCAATATTTTTAGTGAAACTAAAGTTTATTGTAAATTAGAATGTCTAGTTTTCAAATATATAATATTTTAATCTTTAAACATATTTTTGTAATTATTTATTAATTTTCAAGTACAAATTCTCGTTGACTTGAAATGATATATATTTTTATCTTTTGATGATTTTTTATTTTAGAAATCTATTTTTTTAAATTATATGAGCCCAAGTTAGACATCATGTTCTACATGCCTAAAAAAATCATGTTACAATTATTTTAGGTCAATTTAAGCTGTATGTACATGAGGGATTGAAGATTTAAATTTCAATATTCTTAAATAATTAATCAAAAAATATATTTGTTAAAACAAAATAAATAAATAAAAATCCATTCCAAGCCTCTACATTAAATTTGTCCACGAAATAATTTTGAAAAATATATTCATTTATTAATTCTTAGGCCTAGCATACATGTGCATTTTTTGTCTCCATCATAGTTGAAAAAGTATACACTATTTATTTAAACAATCATTTAGGTATTAGGAAAAATACATATCTAAAATTTAGAAACAAAAAATCTTACATTTCATATCATTAGCATGATAATATTTCTAGAAGTGCTTCAAATCCTTATCCGGTTGCAAACTAACTTTATATTGTAGATTTAAGAAATTTACTTTTTGGTTAGTTTTAGCCCTCATTACCTTACATTCACCTATACCTTGCATTTTTTCCCTTCACTTTGAACTATGGCTTTGACCTAGTTAGCCTTTATGCAATAAATACAAGTGGCATATTTTGACATAAAAGTTGGAAAATTACACGAGCTTGAACTAATCAAGACTACTCATAGTCCAAGATCCTCCAAACTTCGTGTTCCCCACCTTAGATCAAAATCACATCACAAAATCAACACTTGCACTTTTAAAATTAAAATTTCAAATTTTGAAATTTGAAAATTGTGCTTGAACCCTCTTTTCCTACTAGTCATTGCTAGTTGACTTGAGCACAAAATATTTCAAATTGTACTATGGGATATCATATAAAAGGAAAATTCTCAATTCATTTTAATAGGTGCAGGGAAAGGCATTTGGAATATGGAATCAAGAGCTCTCACTTATTGTTTGCATCATCACTCAAAGAGCATGTATGAGCATTAATTACCACATTAGAATTTACATACTTAGCAACAAATAGGCATATTGCATGGTTTCTTTTTGTCTTGATCTTTGTTTACAACCCATTGAATTAGTTTTCCTAGATGTTTGACTAAGGAGAACATGTCTCTCACTAAGCAATATTCTCAAAGGTGTTTGTAAATGCTATTAATCTCTTGTTATAGTTTTGAATACCCAAAGGTGACATGAATTAGTTATTTCTACATTACAAGGCTTGTCAAATTGGTTCCATGCAACACAAGTCAATTATCTGCACAAAATTCAAGTCCATGTCACAAAATCAAACTACATAAATTTTGCAGTGTGATTTCCTCTCATCAAAACATAGTTTAGCTTATTGTTTGTTAATGTATCACATAACTAATCAAATATAATATTAAAACATCATTTTGGATAACAGATTAACAATTTACAACCCTAATCTATCTTTATCATTTTGAAAAGTATAATTACCTCATTTCAATTTATGATCTGGCACTCATAAATTAAGTTAAATTTGATTATTACTTAATTAATTATTTAAGCTCAAACCTTTTAATAACCAATACAGTAATAATAATTATTCTTTTATTTTCACTAATAAAATGATATCCTTCCTTTGTCTATCCTAAAAAGATAATAAAAAGAAATAAAATCCTTAATGCAAAGCTATAATCCATGTTTGGAAAAACCCAACTGTTTGTCTAAAATCACTTAGTGAGATTTCCACTTCAGTTTTCAATTTTCCAATGGCAGTCGACACACTTCAGGGGTGATAAAGTATGTCTGAATAACCCACCCTCTGAATACAAAGAATCAAGAAAACAACTGATCAAATCCAATCTTAAAACCAGCACAAAGTTCAGGTGGCTCGTGCACATCATTGATTAATAATTTAATTCAGTACAGTTACAAGTGAATCACTACCGCCTCCTCAAATGGAAAAAATGGGATCCCTTTAACTCCTGGCGGTGTCCACTTGAACGAAATATCTGCCATCTTGTGCTATATAAAGAACCAATCTAGTGTTATCTTCACCATCCCTGGCTTCCAAACAATGGATCCAATGGCAATGTTTATGCTCACATTGTTTTGCTTCATAGTCTCTTCTGTTCTTCCTCGTGCCCAAGCAAATTATCTTTACAAGTCTCCCCTACATCCAGGTTATCATTACAAGTCTCCACCTCAACCGTTCCCAACTCCATATCCATCTCCTCCATATTACTACGCCTCTCCTCCTCCTCCATCACCTTATTATCATCACAAGTCTCTTCCTCCGCCACTTGTTTATAAGTACAAATCCCCCCCTCCTCCTTATATATACAAATCTCCACCACCACCTCCTTACTATTACTCATCCCCATCCCCTCCCCCTCCTTATATATACAAATCTCCACCGCCACCCCCATACCACTATACATCCCCTCCCCCTCCTTATATATACAAATCTCCACCACCACCTCCTTACTATTACTCATCCCCATCCCCTCCCCCTCCTTATATATACAAATCTCCACCACCACCCCCATACTACTACGAATCCCCTCCCCCTCCTTATATATACAAATCTCCACCACCACCGCCTTACTATTACAAATCCCCTTCCCCTCCTTATATATATAAATCTCCACCACCCACCACATATCACTACAAATCCTCTCTACTTTCTTATACATACACATCTCCACCACTGCCTCTTCATACCCACAAATCCCCACCACCACCCCTGCACTATCACAAATCCCCTCCCCATCCTTACGTATATAAATCTCCAACACCACCCCCATACCACCTTAAATCCCTTCCACCGCCTCTTCTTAGTTATAAGCACAAATCTTCTCCTCCACCATCTCCAATCTACAAATACACATCCCCTCCACTCCCATCTCCCACTCACATGTACAAATCTCCCCCACCAAAATACCATTACAAATCTCCTCCAGCCCAATCTCCTACTTACATTCCACCAAAGTACAATTACAAATCTCCTCCAGCCCGATCTCCTACTTACATTCCACCAAAATATCATTACAAATCTCCTCCAGCCACATCTCCTACTTACATTTACAAATCTCCTCCACCAAAGTACCATCACAAATCTCCTCCACCCCCTTCCCCTCTCTACAAACACAAATCCCCACCACCAGCAGGGTATAAGTACACTTCGCCTCCTCCACCAGCTTACTAAGGAGCTAAATCAATAAGGTAAGCAACATATTTTATCATATATATGCTCTGAAATTAGTTTACGATGGGCTGTTAACATTGATTTTATGATCAACTCAGATTCAAAATTTATTTGTGCATTGTGACTAAATTTCTCTTTGATACAGTTGAGATTTCCATAAATGTGCAGGTTCAAAGCTCGATGGGTATTTGAAGGACTATATAGATTTTAGTTTGTTTTCCAGTACTAGTAACTAAAGACAGTATTGCATAAGGTTTTGTTTTCCAGTACCAGTAACTAAAGACAGTATTGAATAAGGGTTTCACTTTCTATGGCAAAAAGCTTCAGCCAGAGAACAGTTGTTCCATTTTGCTGTAATAAAGCCCTGAAGCTTTCCCCAATTAAGCAAAATAAAATGCCGCTTCTACAATATATCTCCATAGCCGGAGCTGATTTCATTCTCTCTGCAATATATTTAGTGATCTCCATGAAATTTTCTGTTTTACTTTTCTGGTGATCTGAAATTTCATTCTTTTCTGGTTGTCTGAAATTCCATTTAATCCCGAACACCGCTGTCATTTATTTTCTCACTGTGTTCACATGAATTCACTTATGTCATGGGGGAATAAATAAACGGCGCCGCACAGTCGGAAAGATCAAATACCTTTACATCACATTTAATGAACAAATGATTTTGAAGGATCAAAAGTGACAAGAATTTTATTCAAAGATCAGGGATTGAAAATGTGCCTGCTAAATTATATTAATAGCCCATGGTTTAGATATCAAATTGTCTAAAATTTATATGAAAATTTTTTATGGTTAAATTCTTTAAATATAATATTACATTTTTAATTGTGAGCTTTCATCAAAGATTTCTATAATAAACTCTTTTCAAAACAATATTAGTTTTTAAATGGAAATTTTATTAAAGGTGTCATGGGATTAAAACTAGATTTCTTTTTGTAATGGTGAAATATATACATCTCTATTTGTTTTAGATTAATTTTGATTTGGTACATTTTAAGATGAGAAGGCATGCAATTTTAGTCTCATTTGTTTCTATTTATACTTGTTCTTGAAGATTAATTCTAACCTTCAATTTACATAGTTCTTAACCTGGATCAGATTTGTAATCATAAAAGTGATTTAAATCACACCTACTCTTGCAAAAGTTCAAATTCAAATTAAATTGAGCATCAAATTTACCTATATTTGTGACCATTGTATGTCAACCTAAGTGTAAAAATTTTTTGTTTGACCCTTTGTTGTATTTAAAGGGATAGCCCTAGTTTTCTTTAGATTATCTAATCATCATCACCTTGATCTAATCAATACATGTTACTAATTATTGTTTGCACGCATTACACAAGCATTCAGGGTATCTTGTGTGTTTGAAAGTGTTTACCTCAATCTTCTATATAGTCATTAAATTGGCATTCATATGTAGTTTGACAAAAAGGAAGAAATTATCCCTACTAAGTGCAAACTAGCAAACATTGAAAACTAGTTTCTATGTGAGGTAAAATGAAGAACATCTAAGTGACTTGAAAGTGACAACCTAAAATTTTGCAAAGATTGAAACTATTGTTCTAGATTAGATCTACTAAATAGAGAATAAATCCATACTTGTGGGGTTGATTTAATAGTTGTAAAAGTGGTCCAAATTGACAAACAAAGTGTAATGTCAAAAATTGCATGCCCCATGTAACTTCCACACTATAAGTTTCACTCACTTTAGTTTTTCCTCCCATAATACGCCTTAGGTCACATTTACCCCATGTATTAGCCTTGTACCTAGCCTAGAAAGTGCCAAGTTGTCTCAAACCTTGTAATTTTGTTAAATCATAATTCCTTCTAAATATATATCATTATTTTCTCAGATTTTAGACATCTTTTAAAGAGCTCAATTAGGGACTCTCATGTGATTGTGTTGGTTTCCCCATATGTGCAAAAAAATAATAAAATAATCACAAGTTAATTTAACAAGTCTTTTAGCACAAGTTATATCTGTAGCTTCCCAATAATTTCTCTTGTTGATTCCTCATCAGCACCAAAATATCCTCTAATCATCCTCCTCCTTTTTTGAGCATTCCTCCTCCATTCTCTTTAAAAACATGAAATTAAGTTTTCCTAAGAGGCTGATGAACATTTTTTGCATGCTAAGTTTTGAAAATAATTGCTAAGCTCATTCTACCTTGTTAAGAAAGACATGCCTAAATTCTTCTTGCAATTTTTTTGTTCACTTCACATTCACAAAAATTCTTGGATGTTTACAATATAATAGCTTGTAGGAATTTTACATTAATTTATTGGTTTTCACTCCATTAAAGAGGTTTCAAGAATCTAATCTTACATTAGCAAGAATCTTCCTCTTCAAAGGAATCCCATTAGGGAATTTTTTGGGTAAAGCTTTGGGCAATTTTATTTTGACTTTCATTACATCAATCTAACTAATTTTGCAATTCTTTTGTCAAAAATTCATTGAAGCAATTCTATCTGTTTAACATTGTTGCGAGTTTTTATCATTTTATGTTTACATATAGTTTCATTTCATAAAACTAAATATTGAAACAATATTGTCTTGATCTTCTTCTTGAGGGAAGAAAAATGAAGTAGAGCTTCCCTCTTGAGCTCCTTCATTTTGTCATCCATTCTCTCATTATTATTTCCTAGAATATTCCCTCCTCTTCGGTCATACTTTATTTGGGGAGAATTTATCTTGTGGCAGTCTCTATCATTTTTCCCCTCAAAAAACTTGGAATAATTAGTTTTGAAAGAAACCCTTTAAATCTCGAGCTATTGGCTCAAGATTTTATTTCCATTTTTTAATACTAATTTAAATGTCATATGTGAATAATGATCTTCATTTCACTCCTCTTACATTTTTGCATTCATAAAATAGTTATCTTATTCATAGTACCACTTACAATTGCGAGTTCTTATTCCAATATTTATAATCATATATATGGCACTTTACCTTGGGTTTCCATTTCCCTTGTTTCCAAAAGCATAAAGCATAGTTCACATTTATTTTATATTATGCTAACCATAGTCACATTTTCTAAGAGCGCACACTTATAAAATTGAGTAGTTTTGAGTTGAAAGGCTAAATTAAGGGTTTTACCACCTTACCAAGCTCGCAAGTAGTCTTAATCATTCTTCTAGCTCATGGGTACTAACATCACTTGCTACATCAACAAGAACCTCAAACATAAAACATGGTGACCAACTCTCCACTTCTTCCTATGTTCTTTTCACATTAATTTATTAGTTAAAAATGTTGATGTGAACATTTTAGTTGTTATTTCTATAGTTTTTATCAAGTTTTTATTTATTATAATTTGTAGTATCCATATTTTATTTCCCTCTATTTAGGACACAAACATATTCATGTTGGCACCTTTGTAGGCATGTTAGAATCCATAGATCAAAATCTTCCTTATTGTATGTGATTGCAATTTCCACTTGCCTTGATCATTATTCTCATAGTCATTTATTGGCTAAGATACTACCTAGTTCCCTCAAAGAAATGATTTTGGTACTCTTTACCTAGCCATTTCATCGATTCATATGGCCAACTTGACCATCTTTTCATGCAACACCTCCAAGTCAACATAGGCCTTCAAGTTAGTGTCATTGACCTTGTGCATTGTAGGCAAGGCCTAGATAAAAATGTGATAAAGTTTATCCTATGGTATCAATCCATCCTCTCCTAAATCACCTATCATATTCATAATTCTTATTTTTAGAGGATATTTATTATAAGCCTTACCCCAAAGATTCATGGAAAAATTATTTTGTATAAATATCCCTTTCCTTGTGCTTTGCACCACTTTATGTGATTACATATAGTCGATGGGGAATTTCAAGTTCATCTCCTCTTAGACCTCTAATGCTTGTATTTCTTCTTTAAGTCCTTCATCTCATTATTGAAGCCAAATATCTCTCAAAGAAGAACAATAAAAACTTCCTTACTTCTAAATCTATACTAACTACTAACCAAGTTGACCCTAACCCTCCTCCTTTCTCTAACCTAACCATTTCCCTTCATTCCTAGGCTAATTACTAATGTATGAAGCTAGTAAATCCTCTTCATTCCATCATCCATCAATTACTTGTCCATAATTGTGTCCAAACTCTTCCCATTTGATCTCTAGACCCTAAATTTCCTTTACATTGAACTTATGATAATAAAGTTGTTTATCAATACTATTGTGTTAATGGCCACAACACTCAAAAGTCTATGTTCTTGTGACAACTAATTTAGGATATTATTAAATTAATAATACAATCTAAGTTCAAGGGATGAATGATCAAATAAACAAGTCAGTGGCAATCCTTAATACCAACTTGCACATTTTCACTAACCCCTATCGTCAACATTTAATTGCCAATTTTCTTGATGTGGTGGTATCTTCTCCATCTAAAATTTCCTCTACAACACTTGTTATATATCAACCTCCTATCACCTTTTCATTCTTAGAGATATTCAGTTCCATTGATGCTACTCCTTATCTCCATCCTTCTTCTAGCATTTCCCATATCCCATTTAACTCCTCTTCCACCCCCTCGATTTCTATCCTTCTTCTCCATCCTCCTTACCTTTTCATCACCTTCTTCCCCAAAGAGATCATTTATAATAACTACCAAACTTATTGTGTATTAAATCTATTTTTTTCTTTAGGCATAGTAATGGCATCTTCACAGGTCCCACTTGAATCTTCAACATAATCAAACAAGAATACTTGGTAAGTGTTGCACCAAGCCAAAGAACCTACCCCACCCCAAGAGTTCCATTTATATGTACCAATGGTACCCACAATGGAACTCTTATATATAGTATCCTACCTATCATTATTAGGTTTAAATTGGTTAAAACCCTATTCCAATTTATTTCCTTTAGTGACCATTTCTATTTTCTCCTAGGCCACCCTTAGTTGGAAACAATGGAAGCAATCCCTTCTATCATTCACTAATACATTAAATTTATCTTCCTCATCCAAATCCATACCATTCAACATGCCACTTATTAGCCTACTTCTAACCACAAGAATTTTATCCTTGATTATTTTGTCCATGCTTCTCCCCTACTTGAACCTTTAACCATCCCAAACCAACCTAGGCCACACACTCAAAATCTTCCTAGATCTAAACCTCAATCTACCTCTCCATCCCAAACTCCTCCCAATCCTCAACCCAAACTAGTTCCCTTATCCCAACCCATCCCCCATCCCCCAACCTCAATATATTTATCAACCCCAACTCAAATCCATCCATACTACTCCTAAATTCATCCCCTCTTCTTCCTATTTTAACTATCATATCCCCTTTCCTTTAGATGACCTCGTAAAAGAAAATTTTGGCACTAAAGAAGAGTAGTGATGGTCCATTTTCCCCTCCCTATCCTTCCACATTTATTAGCCCCACTCTCCATCTTTATTTTACCTCAACACCCCCCTCCCTTAACCACTACAAATTATCTTGTTCCTCATCACCTCTCCCCTCTAGAACACCATCACATTTGTTGGGACTCAAATCTGTATTTTCTTTTTGGCTTGAGTCCCTTCCCCTTTTGTGCCTTATTCATATTTTCCTAATTTTATAACCGATCTGAGATATTTATCATGGGTGTTATTTTGCCAAATTCCTTCGCACATTTGAGTAGAGTGCAAAAAATTAGGCCTAGTTGCATTTTGAATTTTTACAAAATTCTTTAAGGGATGGGAGTTTTTCCTTTGCAAGTTTTTTCCCTCCATTTGAATCAATTATATTTTCCTGCAAGGTCCCATCTAGTTGGATTCTCCCGCAAAGCTGCAGTTTAGTTGTCGACACCCACAAAAGGTAAAAATACTAGAAAAAATAGTTAAAAGGTGCTAAGTAAGGTTTTTGTGGGTGTTTGGTGTCCATCTGAACTTACCTAGTAACTTTGCTCAAAATTCTAGTTTGAATGGATCTTCCTGCAAGGTTTTGGTTGATTGGTTGATTCCCACAAAGAGAAAAGGGGTTAAAAATGTAAAGAAATGGCTAAGTGCCAGTTTTATGGGAATTTGCCAATCTATTGAACATGTTTTTTTTAGTATTGATAATCTTTTACAATATTATTTTTCTCATACAAGCAACAACATGAGAACAACACATAATAGCTCCTTTCGAGCAACCATACTAGAAATAACCCATGGAAGACCAAGAGTCACACCTTAGAAATCCACTTATTTAGAAACTACTTCCACTAAAGCCAACTAAGGAAGACCAAGAGTCACCACTTAGAATTCCAACATAGATGTCCCTTTGGGATTCGAACATGGATCTCCACATTGAGAATTCAATGCTTTAACCAACTAAGCTCAACCCCTTGGACTTTGAACATTTTTTTTTGCAAGTGTCTAGTTTTATTGATTTTACAGGAAAGCTTATAGGCCTTTCTATATAAACCATCTTATTTCCACTTGTCGATGGTTTTTCTAGTTTTCCTCATGCTTTTAGTTTCCTGAAATTCCCCTTAGTTTCATTCTCCCGTTGACCACTAAATCTTTATAGGCCAATGAAGTCCATCTACCTACTCCCACCTCATGATGTCATCTTCCTTTTGTGGAATTTTCCAATTCATCTAAACTTCTACTCCAAAATTCATCTGGTTCAGATGGATTTGTCTGCATGATGCAGTTGGAGGCCAAACTTTGCCAAAGGGTAAGTGAACCATTTTTGGGCCAATTAGTGTAGTTGAGTTGCAAGTCCCCAACCTGCATAGACCCAATGGGGTTTCCTAACCTGCTTGAACCTTTTGAAGACTGATAAAATTGAGGAAATGTTTTACGGGTAAATCCAAGTGAACTAGATGTTTTTCTAGAAGTTGAAGTCCACTTGCAAATAAAGTCTTCACAAAAAACCTGATGGGTGTCAACTTCTCATTTATTCCCATTAGAAACCAATATTCCACATAAATGATTTTGTGGGGATATCCATAGCATCTAGATATATCTGCCAAGGGAATGAAATTCTTCCAAAGCCGTATTAGACTAGTTTTCTGCATGGTGCCAATAAGATCATTCAAAGGGGGTCGATTCTCATCTTACATGCAAATCAAGGTCAATGATCCACATCCTATAAGGGGCCAAATTCTCACAAAGGCTAAAAGTAAAAAGAGAAGATGCATGAGTATGTTAGTGGGTCAAACTTGTTTCAGTCGACCTTAGATGTTTTGCAATAATTTTGGATGGACCCCTAAGGCTTGCAAAACTTCATTTCAATGTGTAGAAGGCTCTGATGGTATTTGGACATCTAATTTCATTTTCATTTCACCTACTTTTCTAATCAAATTCTAATGCCATCAAGGAATTTTCACTAGCCTTGTTGCTTACCCTAAGAAAGTGTTCATGATGAATGTTATAGTGGTGGATTGTCCTAAATGGGAAATGATATTGTCTAGAAACTGCAAAACCTCTATTAGTGGAAGCATACAAATGGATTTATCATATGTCACCATTCTCTTGCACAATGAGAATGTGAGGTTGGATAGGGATCCAATATTCCAAGACGCCATTGAGGACAATTATAGATCTCCTAATCAAATAAACTTGTTTGATACTAGTATTGATCACATAGTTCGGTTTTTTGATGAGGTGAATGCCCTAGTTCCAATAGATACTAACAAAGAAATAAATGATGGTCTTTGGACTGTGCTTTTGGATGGATCTTTCTCAAGGGAAGGTAATGGTGTTGGTGTTGTGTCAGTATCTTTGAATGGTGAGAAGAATTTTTTTTATTTTAGATTGAATTTTCCCATGTATTAATAATATTGTTGAATATGAGGCCTTTTGTTGGGGTTGAATATATCTCATAAATATGGTGCTAGATGCATGGAAATTCTTGGATATTTTGAGTATTTAATGCAGCAAGTGAAAAGTGCATATGCATCCAAAGAGAGCAAACTCAGAATGTACAAGATTTTTTTTGGGAAAGCATGGAGTTGTTTGACACAAATGGAATTGAATGGTTAGATAGGAGTGAGAACTTGGAGGTTGATTCTCTTGTTGCAGTGTTGAGGTACATTTCAAATGCAGATTTTTGTTTGTTGCATAACAACATTGAAGTCTTAGCAAGACCTACTATACCAACTAACATAAGCAGCTAGCAAGTATTTGATGATAGTCAACAAATCTATATGTTCTTAAATGGTATGGAATAGTCAACTCATTGATTAGTGACCAATGTTTGAGATAGAGGACGAAAAAGAATATTGTTTGGGAATGAGAGTAAATATATAAAAAAAATACTATTCCCTAAAGATTGATTGCCTTAGAGAAGATGTTTGACAACAAAGACTGTTGTAGGAACAAAAGAAAATAAACTCATGAAGATGATGTTTAGGAAGTGAATTTTGGGATGATTGAAAACCCTAAAATAGTTTACATTGGGAAGAGGTTGAGACCTCATGAGAAACATATGTTGATATCCCTATTGCAAAAAATAAAAAATGTTTTATATGGTCATATGATGAGTTAAAGGCTTATAGGGAGGAGTTTTTTCAACATAAAATCCCCCTTCAACTTGATGTTAGACTATTTAGGAAAAAAAGGCCTATCAATCCCACCCTAGCTCCCCAAATACCAAATGAGTAGATGAAAATGAAGGAATCCAAAATCATCAAATCTATTAGATATTCTGAGTGGGTGTCAAAACTTGTCTTAGTAAAGACAAAGAATGGGGAGATATGGTTCTGTGTTGACTTTAGGAACCTCAACCTTAAATTCCTCAAGGGTAATTAACCCCTTGCAAGCATGGACCATTTATTGTGGCAAGTTACAAGATCATAATTGACGTCCATGATGGATGGGATTTTAGGCTACAACCAAGTGGTTGTAAAGGAGTTAGAAAAACACAAGACAACATTCACTACTCCATGGGGCACTTATGTATACTTGAGGATTGTGTTTGGTTTGAAGAATGAAGGAAAAAAAATTAGAGAGCAATGGATGGGATTTTGTTGGTCTCATTGATTGGATCATGGTTTATACCAGGATGACCTAACTGAATTTTCAAAGGAGAGAGGTGAGCATTGCAAACACCTCGATTTAATTTTTCAAAGATGTTTAGATTATGGGATATCTTTGAATCCCAAGAAGTGTAAGTTTGGTTTTGAGGAGGGAAAGGTTTTAGGACATATTGTGTCAAAGGATGGGATAAGAATTGACCTTGAAAAAGTTAAGGATATTAGCCTTATCCCTCAACCAAATTCTTTTAAAATAATTCAATCCTTCTTTGGGTAGATCAAATTTGTTAGGACATTTGTCACTAACTTTGTTAAGAAAACCAAATTCATATCAAAGTTTCTCAAGAAGGGATAGTTAGTTGAATGGAGAATAGAAATAAATGAAACATTCAGGGATATAAAGCAAGTAATATCCGAGGCCCCCATATTGGTACGCCCAAATTATTCTAAACCTCTCCAATTGTTCTATTTTGTGTCATTTTATATTACTATTGTTGTGTTGTTACAAAAAAACAAAGATGGATACGAACTAGTTCTCTAGTAAATCACTACAAGTAGAAAAATTTAAGTAAACAATGGAAAAGCATGTGTATGTTTAGTAAGAGTTGTGAATAATTCTAGGTCATATCTTGTGGGTGCAGAAATAATTTCATATGTTTCGCATCCAGTTGTGAAGGATATACTCATGTAGTAGAAAGGCTCAGGAAAAAGGTGTCACTAGATAAATAAGATTGAAGAATATGACATAGATATACAAACCACTAAGATTTTCATAGGTCAAGACCTCGTCATGTTGATGGCTAATTCCAACTTGGAGGCAATAGAAATAAATGATGTAAATGTGAATGTTATTACATGTGTTTTGCATGATGATCCATGGTACAGGGACATTATATTTTATCTAGTAAACATGAATTATCCATCCTCCATGGTGATGGGTCTAGATAATAGTTAGTTTTTATATCTTTTATACATGCTTATAGACATTACCAAGACATTTCTCCTATACATGTTCATACATTATGCTACCTTTGATACCTATTATGAAAACCTTAAACTTGGTTTAAGTATATGGAAATATAATTATGATGTGATGGTTGAATGCATGATTTATGTGTGAATATGTATGAATTATGATTGAATATATATGCTTAGTCATGGTTGTTAGTATGTGTGCATGTTTTATGAACTAACCCCTTGCAGCCAGAGGAGGCACTATAGCTCGCAACAACTACACCACAGAGCCTATAGCCGAAGGATTTCCTGAACAATGAAACAGGGGATTCCTAGAATAAACTGAACATGATGACTACATCATGAAGAAATTTTATGGAGGAGATAATGAATCATTATGGTGATCAATAAAGACACTAGAGAAGGAAGAATCCTGCTATGATTGTAATTCTAAATTGATTTTGAGCATTCCACATTCCAGTCTGTTACAAATAAAGTCACAATCCAATTTGGGCTCTTCTTTTCTAGTTGCATTTAGAGTTAATTGAATCTTTTTCACCCTTTGAAATCCAAGGATTGATCATTAAAGGTTTCAGTTTAGAGCCCTACTTTGAATAAGCTCACTCGTGCCTATATATATAGCACATTGGTTGAGTCTTAGGTTAGCTAGTTAGTTTTCAGTCAATCAGTTTTTGGTAGTTATCAGATACCCTTTCAATTTTCAGTGAAATACCAACTATGTTTGTTATGCAATGATGATTTCATGAATAAGATCTTTGATTAGAATCTTATGTGATATTATGGATTTGTGCAATGATGAATTTGAGTTACTATGATTGTGTTAGATATTAAGAGTTAGATTTGGTTTTAGATTAGTGAAGACAACTACTTGAGCAAGGGCCACTCAAGGCAATTGTCCTTCACTCCTTTCTTTTCAATTATTTCATTCTATTTTTTAGCTGTTACTTTATAAATGCAGTTTGTGTTAATAGATTCTTGTGTTTTCAATTATTAATGAATGCATGAACAATCTATGTTTCATAAGTCATGCTATAATTACTAGAGTTGTTGTACTCTAGAGTGTAGAATAGGTTTAATCATCAGTTCAATCAGTTCCCAACATTTACTTTTGAGCAATAGTTAACTACAATCTTATACTGTAGGTAATTGTAGCCATAGGAACAACTTTACTTTCTTTACTGTTTTATATTTTTATGATTTCCTGGAAAATGTAATATCTTTACTAGATTTATTTAGGTAGTTTCCAGTCTTTGAAAGCACATAGAGTATTAGTACCATCACAAGTCTATTAGCCCTAGTCGATAATTCAATGAAGGTTTTTCCAATGTTAAGTGGATTGTTCAGTTAGGTTTTCCCCTTTGAATTGTGTGATCACCACCAAGTTTACTAGACACTAGTAGGGAATATATTTTTGGCGTCGTTGTCAAGGATGGTGCTACTTTCAAAGATTAGTTTCTTTCATTTTCAAGCTTTACTAGTTTAGAATTTGATTTTAGAATTAGGACTATTAGTTTTAATCTTATCAAATACCAAAGCATTCTACTAACATTGTGTAGGATCTGTTTCCATAAAAAGTCATATCTATTATATGCGGAGGTAGAGAGACTCCTTGGGAAGATTCCTCCACTCAACAAGACAACAAGCTAGAGTAGATATTGGTGACTACATTTATTAGAGTGAGGGTACTAATAAAGAAGAATCTTATCTTTCACCAACATCTACTAAAAACATAGAGGGGACCTTCCAAACAATGGGTGATGTAGCAGTGGATGATCCACCTGAACATGTGACCTTTGAGTTTCCAATTACCAACCAAGAAAGGGCTACTATGTTGAAGAATATCCCTCCTTCAACATTACTAGTCTTCTATGGGTTGGTGACTAAAAATTCAGACACATTTTTGTTTGAATTTGATGTCCTATGCAAGAGCTATGACTATACAACTGATGCCCATAAGCTCAAGTTATTTCCTGCTACTCTAAAAGATGTTGCCCTAAGATGGTTAATGGGACTAGGAAAAGATGTTGTTCTAGATTGGGACACCATGAAAATGAAATTGTTGGAGAAATACCAAGATTATTGTAGAGGATTTTATAGGATAAGAGATGAAATATTTAGGATGAATCAGAAAGAGGATGAGCCATTGGAAGAGTATGTAGAAATGTTTCAATTTTTCTTGAAGAAAAACCTGCAGAATAAGCTCTCATAAGAACCATTGAAGCTTGTGTTCTTAAGAGGATTTAATGAAGTTTGCATGGATGCCTTCAATCTTATTGGGAAAGGTGATGTGTCTCAATTAACCTTTAAAGATATTTGCAGGGTCTGCAGAAATTACTGTAGGACCTTCACCAAAAGGTCAAGAGGAGAGAGAACATCCACCATTGGCAAGACATCTAATGGGGTTTCCAGAGTGGAGTTAAGTAACTTACTATCCAACATGAAGGAGGACATCATAATTCACCTATTTACTTAGTTGGACACCCTCCATATAAAGAAGAAACAAGAAGAGGCTGAAGCAATGCTCACTGAATACTGCCCCAATTGTAAACAAAGGAAATAAAACTACAAGTGCAAGAGAGTTGCTAGTATTACACAGGACAAATTAGAAAAAAATGATTTTCAACCACTTGAAGGAGAATATGGATAGCTATTTTACATTTCTCAAAGAAGGTCATGGCATCCTAGACAAGGTATGCCACAAGACCCTCTTAATTTCAATACATCTTTTCTTATTGGTAATCATAATTCCTCTACTTGGAATTCTTAGCCCTAGCAAAATAACCAAAACCCTCGACAATGGAAAAAACCTCAAAAAAACTAGAACCAACAGCAACCAAATGCTTGGTCACAACCAAATTTTCAAGGTGCCAATTATAACCCTCAATGGCCATTGCAGCAAAATCAGTGGCAACCACAATGGAAAAAAGGTTAGCAATGGCAGTAACAAAATGTGAATTACCAACAACCCTTATTTCCTTCTCAACCACAACAATAGGCTATCATTCCTAATCCCCCAAACATAACATCTCAACCACCTAGACCACTACAATTACCTACCCAACCTGCACCTAACCCTAACAACAAGCTTGTCCAACAAGCTTATACTATTGAGGCTTTACAATACCCCACTTATGGGGTAGAGGTGAGTGATGTACACCTCAATTCTAGGAAAACACTAGCTGGACCTCCATCCCCCCAAATCACCAAGATGGAGGATGAGGAACCTGCAGATGAAGCTTCAGACAATTCACCACTAGAACCTAGGTCAATTCAGGTAAACCCGACTATCTCAAGTCTAGAGACTCCTTTCCTTGAGTGTTTAGCCATTCAAAAACATCATACCCAAGCTGAGACAGACCTATTGGGTCATCTTAAGGATGTCAGTATCAAGATTCTCCTCATCCAAGCTATCGAGTATATCCCAATCTATACCAAGACAGTAAGGGACCTATGTCTTAAGAAACTAGGGAGAAAGAGGAAGGACCCTCAGACACTTCACATCCTAGGGAATATAATTGTCCCTAAATACACAGATCCTGGAAGTCTAGTAGTGGATGTTAAGATTAATGGGACCCTTATCAAGAACACCTAGATTTACTTAGGGACAACAATTAATGTCATGACTAAAGAGACAATGCAACTACTTCAGTTAGCTAACCCTAGACCTACACCAACTATTTTACAATTGGTAGATAGGTCAACAATAAAGCTTGAGGGAATCATTGAGGATTTAGTCATTGCCTTAGATTCATGGGAGTATCCTGCAGACTTTATAGTCTTGCAAGCCAAAAGTAAACCATGCAAGATATCCACTCATTTTAGGCAGATCATGGTTAGCTATAGCTAATGCATTCACAGGTTGTAGGTCCGAGAACATGATAATATCCAATGGGACTGTAACCAAGAAATTGGTTCTCTATCCACTAGCCCAACCTCATGAAAACTTGGAGCAGACTATATGGCCTACCTTGGATGAAAAATATAGTTATTCAATGTAAACTCTCATGACAATAGAATGTAGCCCTTTGTTAGGAACCCAAGATAATGATGACTTAATTGACCATATCATACAAAAAAATTGCGATAGGGACCCACAACAACAAAACTACCTTTCATGTTTGCAAGATCCACTACAGAACATTATACCTAAAAATTCATCATAAGAGGTATCCCAACTATTCCATTAGCTTGTTCCAAAAAAATGTGTTACCAACATTAGTGGCCTTGATCTCTCATTTGTGCAATTAGAATCCAAAACTTGAGAAATCATGCCAGGTAAAACCTTGAACATCAACAATGGATTATCTGCAGAACAACAAAATTCCCTGAACATTGTGTTGCAAGAACACACAATAGACTTTACATGGGACTACCATGATATGAAAGGAATTGATCCAAAAATTTGCATGCATAGGATCTATATAAATGATAGTTTCAAGCCAATTAGACAGCCCCAAAAGAGAATGAACCCTACCTTAAGAGAAATAGTCAAGACTGAGTTACAAAAGCTACTGGATGCAGGCTTCATTTATCCCATTTCTGATAGCCAATGGGTGTCACCATTAGTCATTGTTCCTAAGAAAGGTGGAAAATGGAGGGTATGTCTAGACTATAGGGAGTTGAACACAAAAACTAGCAAGGATCACTTTCCCCTACCTTTAATTGACCAAGTACTTGATTCCTTAGCAAGGATAAAGTACTTCTCTTTCCTAGATGGGTTTAGTGGCTATAACCAGATAAAGATAGCTCCAGGGGACCAGGATAAGACTACATTTACATGCCCTTGGGGTACTTATGTCTATTATATTCTTCCCTTTGGACTATGTAATACCCCCAACAAATTTTCAAAGGGTGGTGCTAAGTATTTTTCAGACTATGCTCATGATTCCATGGAAATCTACATGGATGACTTCACTACATATGGAGACACCTATGAAGATACACTCAACAATCTAGAAAAGGTTTTGAAAAGGTGTAAAGAACATAAACTATCATTGAGTCATGAAAATGTTTCATGATGATGACTCAAGGGATTGTTCTAGGACACTTTATCTCAAGTGAATGTATTCAAGTGGACCCCATAAAGATTGATATCATTACTACACTTCCTGTACCACAAAAGCAAAAAGATGTCAGGAGCTTTTTGGGCCATGCAGGCTACTATAGGAGATTTATCCAAGATTTCAGATAAATTGCAATACCCTTGTTTTTCTTACTCACCTAAGACATCAAATTTCAATGGACTGTAGAATGTCAGTGTTCCTTTAAAGCACTTAAGACAACCTTGTCACAAGCACCTTTTTTAAGAGGGCCAAATTGAGCACTGCCTTTCCATATACACACCGATGTTTTAGATTTTTCAATAGAAGTAGTCTTGGGAAAAAAAAAAGGGAACAAAGAATATGCCATCTACTATATCAGAAAGAATTTGCAAGGAGGTGGGCTTAACTATACTGTCACTGAGAAAGAAATGTTGGAAATTGTTTATGCTATCAACAAGTTTAGTCATTATATCATTGGTTATCAATTTTTCATACACACAGATCATACAACCATAAGATACTTGATGAAAAAACCTTTAGTTGGGGGGAGACTAGTCAAATGGTTGCTCTTACTATAGGAGTTTGACATAACAATAGTGGATAAGCTAGGGAAAACTAATGTGGTGGAAAATTTTCTATCTAGATTTCTGACACAAGTAGAAGAAGGTGTTGTGGATGAATCTTTTCTAAATGAGCATTTTTTTTCTCTTACAATACTCACACCATGTTTTTTGATATTACCAATTACCTTGTGGCATGTCAGATTCCATCACATTTATCTCCTAGAGAAAAGAGGCAATTGGTGCAGAAAAGCTTTTCATATTCTTGGGTAGCTGGTTACTTATTTTACACTGGTCCTAATAATATCATGAGAACATACATAAGAGAATATGAGGTCTTTGAAATTCTAAAGGCTTGTCATGATGAGCCCTATGGGGGTCACTTTGCAGCCAAAAGAACAAAATTTAAGATCTTGACAACAAGTTACTATTGGCCAACTCTTCACAAGGATTCAATAAAGTATACCAGAAGCTGTGACAAATGTCAAAGGATGGGAAAACCAACAAGGTCGGATGAAATACCTTTGTAGCCAAAGATAGCACTAGCACCATTTGACAAATGGGGGCTTCACTTCATTGGCTCAATTTCACTAGCCTCTAATAATAAAGAGTATATCTTAGTTTGTATAGAATATTCGACAAAATGGGTTGAAGTCAAGACATTATAGTTTGCAAGAGATGGGAATGTAGCTAAGTTCTTGTATGAAGATATCTTTACCAGGTATGGAGTACCTAGGGAAATTTTCACTAATCAAAGTCCACAATTTACTTCCGGCCTTATTTATCAGTTGGTTAAAGAATATTCAATAAGACATAGAAAATCCACACCTTATCTTTCCCAAGCCAATGGGAAAGTGGAGGTTACAAACAGAGAGATTGAGACTATTCTAACCAAAGCAATGGAAATTAATAGAAAGGGCTAGGCCTCAAGATTACCTGAAGCAGTGTGGGCCTACAGAACAACATGGAAAACTACAACAAGTTTCACACCTTATAAATTAGTCTATGGTAAAACAACAATTATGCCAATAGATTTTGAGTACAAGATACTTAGGACAACAGTGGATTTAGGCATGGATTTGACAAAAGAACAAAAAGAAAGGTTATTGTTGACATATTTTATGCCACCCTTGGATGCACATCATTTATATCCAATCAAATAGATCCTATGTGTGCATCCGGTTGAAATCCATGATTATTTTTCATGAATCTAGGTCTTTGAGGTTTTGAAACTCCTCAATTGTGTTTGATTAGGGTTTTGAATTGCATGTAGGGTTTAAACCCTCCTAAAACCCTAGTTATTTTTCCTTGTCACTTTTTGTTCTGTTCACTCATTGACCTTTTGTGCCCAGTCCTCGGTTGGCTAAGTTACAACTTATGTCTTAGGTGGTCATGTTCTTACTGGCCTCTTTACCCATGTCTTCTGGTATTTTTTCCAGTCTTATTTACCTAGGCACAACTCCTTTTTATGTTATAATGTCAAGGCACATGCCTTATACCCTTTTAAGTTGTGCATATGGTGGGCCCTTTGATCAATAGTGCACGATGGGGGTTGAAGATCCGACGGTCATCATACACATTATTCACACTGTTGTTGTGATTCATGCCACACAGGTGCTTTTCACAATGGTCTTGTTTTTCGCATTAGGGTGATAGAGAATTTTTGAAGGGACAGTCTCAGGGGTCTCTCAGAAACACCGATGTCATTTCAGTCAATAGCTCAAATTTGAAGGCAAAGATACAACAGTTTTCGTGGGTGTTCTATGCATCGCACTTATGTTCCAAAGTAATGAAAGAATTTGCGCGATGAGAAATGTAAGGGAAGGGGAGAAGGTATCAAGGAGAAAAATATTCTCTACCAGGTGTCATCATATCGCTATCCTCCTTTGCATCACGTTTATTTTTTGAGTAGATAAGTCCTTCACGTGATGAGCAATGATCAAATGACTAAGGGCCCAAATTTAAATATGGTGATCGGATGGTCATCACTAGCTTCTAATGCATCGTGGTTATAAACATAAGAGTTGAAAACCTTTGCATGATGGGTGATGGAAGGTAGGATCTCTTCATCAGAGGGAATGATGGATATCGACGGGACGTTGATGATGGTCCCTTCAACATCCCGATAGGATGGCGGGACAACGGTAGGTGACAGGTGTCTTGGTGGGCCCGAGGTTTTGTTTTTATTTGTATGGTTTCAATGATTCAAATTCAATGTAGAAGATCTAATGGTCATCACACACATCATTCACATCACTTTTGTGAATGATGCTTCCCAAGTACCTTTCGTGATGGTTTTGTTTGTTGCGATGAGATCGTCAACGATTTAGATTTGAGGGAAAGCATTTGATGGTCATCGCGAGGGATCTTCACATCACAGTTTAGAAACATAAAGCATGGAGCCTTTATGTGATGAGTGATGAAGGTATAAATAAATAAATATTCAAAGGATGAGTGGTGTATTTTCATTGCATTGCTATCCTCCAATGCATTGCAGATTGATGTCTTCTTCTTTTGAAGGAATGAGCGATGTATTGAAGTTACATGATAGTCATTGATCTTGATTCTCCTACGATCAACGACCACATTTTAAAGTTCATTCAAAAATATGATCTCAGTCGTCCATCTCCGATCCAATGGCCATCATTCAAACTTTAACGGTTAGTTGCTCTTGTTCATGAAACTTTTATAGAATTGATGTCTCAGCAACATTCCCAGCTACCATATCAAATTTGATCGACTATGGCTCGATTCTTTACACCTTTTCAACGCTGCTTTTCAGAATTGGATGGCGCCATTACTCTCTGATGTGTTGCAAAGGTCACATCTCTCTTGTCAAAGTATGTTGGTTTGATATTTTGCTACGAATTTCATGGGTGCTCATCCCCGCATTCATGTGAGTCATCATTCTAGGG
The DNA here is from genome assembly GCA_007115665.2 of Sequoiadendron giganteum. Taxonomy (NCBI): domain Eukaryota; kingdom Viridiplantae; phylum Streptophyta; class Pinopsida; order Cupressales; family Cupressaceae; genus Sequoiadendron; species Sequoiadendron giganteum. The sequence continues at coordinate 18,224,477 of CM021107.1, read as the reverse complement.
CTTGTTCAAGTTGCCAGAGCCTTTATGGCTAGTTATGTTGCTCTGTAATGGGAGCAATTTGGATAACTTTTAATTTGATCAAATTCATCTTCTTGCAAACCCCAGTTAGGTTAGGTTTAGGGTTTTAGATTCAAACCTTTGTTATGGGGAATGTATATTTTTTGGGATGCTTCATCTGGCTCCTTTGGTATTTTTCTTTTGCAAACCTACAACTCTTGCATTCTACCATTGTAAAGGTTACTTCAAGATTTATGTCAATAAAATCTAACATTATCACCATTACCTCTTGCATGTTTGAGTAAAATTCATTTACCTTCATATTTGAGTGGGTGTTTTAGTTGTTTCTTTGACATATTATGCTATTTTGAAGTAGGAAGGAAAAAACTCTAAATTCGGTGCATCACCTTCTTTCACATTTCATGTCTCTTTCTACCCTTTCCCTTTGTGATATGTTAGAGTAGGTTAGCATTAGGACTTTCAGGTGTTGGGTTAGGCCAACACATTTGCACTTAGTTTGGAAAAGGAAGTCGACCTACTCTGGAGACTTGGCCTCATCTTGCAAGGTCCCACACCTTGAGGTCATTTCCATTGTGTCATTAGAACATTAAAATCTTGTTCAATAGGGTGTAATTTTATGTGACAACAGTTTCTGGCATGCTCAATGGGACAAGCAAGAAATTTTGCTTCATTTTGTTGAGAGAATGGTGTTGATCTTAACATTCCAGCCTTGAAGAGGCTCTCAAACAAGTACCTAACAACTCTGTTGTCAAGGGAGAACTCTACATACGAATTAGTGACCCTGCTACAACCTTGAATTCTTGGTTCAAGATTATACCTGCACATTCATGCCAAGAATCCAAGCAAGAGCATCTTCTAGAGATAATTTCCAACACATTCAACTCTCATTTTCTACTTCTAGAAGAAGAAATAGACAATCTTTTTCACTTGTAGGAAGAAATAGAAGCACAAACCCTTCTCCTAGATCCCTATCTATGCCACCTATGGGTAGATTATTTCAAGCTAGGACACTTGCTTCTCATACAAACAAAAATTTATTCCATATGGTTGTACCTAGAAATCAGCCTTTTGTGTCTTTTACTGGTGGCAACCCCTTAATTTTAGCACAAAAAGATGATATACCAATCAATGCTCCCACTAGTAAAACATCTACAACTCCAGTAAAACACATCATAGATGTGGAAAACATATGCTCAGTGCATGATGTAACAGAGGAAAATGTGGCTATTAGATTACTTGCCACTTCATTGAAAGGTAAAGCACTACAGTGGTATAGAGGATTGCCTCCCAACTCAATTCACAACTGGGATGAGTTAGGAGAGAAATTATGCAAAAAAATTGAAGACAAGAGTGACCATTTGTCCCTGGTAGAACAATTAACCATAATTAAAAGAGCACCTCGTGAATTTATGAGTGATTTCAACTATAGATTTCAAAAGACTTGGGAGAGAATCCCTGCCTTGGTCAAACCTTCTCCTGAGCATACTTTCATATACTTCTTAAGAGCTCTTAACAGTGATATAGTTGTTTTGATTCAATCAATGGGCAGTTCTACCTTACCAGATGCATATGATGTTGCCATAAGGGTAGAATTTTTTTTAATTTAGGCTAAGAAGATAGCTCCTAGGCCACCAATGCCTTTATTTCCAAAGCTTCCTTCACATCCAATGGTGGCTCCTATTCTATTGGTTTCTACAAGCCAACCTTCTACTTTTGCTACACTTCTAGAAGATTTGCAAACCTTGCTCCAAAGTATGAATAATGAGCTAGTGTCAACAAAGAGGCAACAAGCTCAAAACAATAGGCCCTATCAACCTCACGGTCAAGGTTATCAGCAAAATAGGCCACCTTATCAAGGAAAAAATAAGTGGAATCATACTAAGCCCATGAATAGCATGCACACAACTACTACCAGCATTCCTAAGGCTTTGGTCCTAGTGCAAAATAATCTAGCACAAGATCAAGAGTGGTGTTACCCTTGTGAGCAAGCTCATAATCAAAATGCTTGTCAAAATAGAGAGTTTGTGCAAACTCTAGTAGCTCAAAATGAGACCTCTACTTTGGAGCAGCAAATTGGCATGAACCAAACAATTGCTAATAATCAAGATCATACACATGAGGACTCTTCATTTGGGTTCAAGATGATTTATGTGGTGTAAATCAAGCGGATATCGATGCAATAGCACATAATACAAGGTCAAAGAAAAGAGAAATGGAGGGTGGCGCATCTTCCATGGTTGGGTAGCCATCATCTTCCCAACCATCTCAAAACATTGTAGACAATGGATCAAAATGTAGAACAACAGAGGTTCCACAATCAAATCAGCCTGTTAATATGCCTAAACAAGTGGTGGAGCAGCCTAAGATCACACAAGAAACAAGAATAGACCTTGTTCCAAAGGTTCCTTCTAAAGCTAGTCAGCTTCCATTCAACATAGTAGAGAAAATGAACAAATCCAATCTAAATGTTACTATGTGGGAGGCTCTATCTATCCCATGACAAAGGGATTTTCTACATAAGGCTTTAAAGGAACATAAACAAATGGATGATGTACAAGAAAAAGAGCAGACTACTACATCAAGCAACCTGGTACAACTCAAAGAAGGAGGGAATTCAAGCAAAATCAGTAAGCCACCTCCCTTCTATCTTTCTTTAATTATTGGAGATCATATAGTGCATAATTGTATGATAGATTTTGGGGCAAGTATTTCAGTCATGCCTAAGGGAATTGCTAACATGCTTGGTATCAAATATGAACCGGTGGCTATACAAGTTTTACAATTGGATGGAATTGTTGTCAATACAGTGGGAGTAATTAAGAATTTAAAATTGTCCTTGCATGCATTCCCTGGTTGTGATGTGTTGCAAGATATTTCAGTCATAGACCTCCTTGCTCATTTTTCCATTTTCTTATCTAGAGATTTCACTGCTAAGATATGTGTGTACTTAATTGTTGATTGGTCTCACATGCTATTTAGAACTAGATATGGCATTAAGGAAAACATCAAATCTAAGCCTATAGAAAAGGATCATTTAGAGCCTTACACCCCTAGTCTAATAAACATGAAATGTTCATTGCATGATCAAAAGGAAGAGTGTTATGTTCATGAGCCTACAAACCCTATAGACGAGGTACTTGGTTGTTTGTTGGATGAATGGGGTAACATTTTTTATTTTGATCCATTTGTTGCTGCTGAATTAGAGGAGACTAGTCTTAGCACTTATTGTTTTCATGAGGAGAATGCTCCTATTCCCAATCTCATAAAATCTCAAGAAGATTTAGGGGGATTGTGGAAAATATTTTTTGATGGTTCTATAAATAGAAATGGTGTTGGTGTTGGTGTAATGCTAGTATCTCCAAGCAAGGAGAAATATTATTTCTCTTTCAGACTTCAATTTAGTTGTACTAAAAATGTGGTTGAGTATGAAGCACTCATCCAAGGTCTCCAACTTGCACAAAACAGATATCTCAAATTGTTACAGGTTTTTGGTGACAGTGAATTGGTTGTTCATCAAGTCTCAACTCAAAGTTCAACCAAGAACAATATGCTCAAATCCTACAAGCATAGGGTTTGGGATTTGATAGAGGACTTTGAGGGTTTTAACATCCACACAACTCCAAGAAATCAGGATAAACATGTTGATAGACTTACAACAATTGGTGCTTAGTTTGACATACCAACACATATTGCAAGCAAAAAGGAGCAACATATCAGACTTGTGGTGAGACCTGCTATTCCATATAATCAAGATCACTGGCAGGTCTTTGATAGTGACCAACAAAAGTGGATTTTCTACAAGATGAGGTAGAATTTTCTAAAAGAAATCATTCCAAGCTGCAAAATTAGTATGGTGATAAGATTGTGCAGCTGAGTAGCAACAAGCTACCAAATGGTCTTATCAACCTTGAAGGTATTTTCAACCCTAATGATCAGCTAAAGCAGAAAAGGATGAACTTAGCTACAAAGAAGGGTGACTTCAAGCCAATAGAAATTTCAAAGGGCAAGTCTCTAAACTTGGGAAAGGTATGCTCTACCACTGAACATGATGTTTTCATAGATCTCTATAATAGATACAATGATGTAGTTGCTTGTACTTATGAAGACCTAAAGGGTTTTGACCTAGGCCTTTCCCAACATACTATTGAATTAGACCCTGATGCCAAACCTGTAAGGCAAAAACAAAGGCCTATAAATCCTAAGATTGAGCCTTTGATGAGAAAGCAGTTGGCCAAATTGATTGAGGTTAAAATAATCTTTCCCATCAAGCATTCTTCATGGGTTGAAAATATTGTTCCTGTCAGAAAAAAGAATGGGGAAATAAGACTGTGTAGATTTTAGGGATCTAAATAAAGTGTCCCTAAAGGATCATTATCCCCTTCCCTCTATGGAGCATATTTTACAAAGAGTCGGTGGTTCAGAAAGGTTTTCTTACTTGGACAGTTATTCAAAATACAACCAAATTTTGGTCCAAGGATCTGATCAGCATAAGACAACATTTACTACAAAGTGGGGGACCTATGCTTATTATAAAATTCCTTTTGGTCTAACTAATGCAGGTGCCACTTTTCAGAGGGCCATGGATATGGAATTTCAAGGTGTGTTTAGATAGATTTTTTTGGTCTTCTTGGATGATATCACAATGTTTTCAAAGCATGCAAAAGACCATTTTAGTAACCTTGAGCAAGTATTTCAAAAATATAGGGAATATGGTATTTCCCTAAATCCAAATAAATGTGTCTTTTCCACTGATCAGGGCAAGCTTCTTGGGCACATTGTTTCAAAGGATGGCTTGGTCATTGATCCCACAAGAGTAAAATCTATCTTGGGCCCTTTTTTCATAAGAAAGGATTACAAATTTTCTTGGGCACAATTAACTTTGTGAGGAGGTTCATCCCAAATCTTTCTACTTTGGTAAAGCCTCTTATTTCTATGCTCAAGAAAAATATGGTTTTCAAATGGACTAAGGAAGGTAAAGATAGTTTTGAGGCTATCAAACAAGAAATTTCTCAACCTCCTACCATTTTCAATCCTAACTATGAAAAGGATTTCATTCTTTATACCTTTGGAGGTGAAGCAAGTATATCAGTTGTTCTAACTCAGCTAAATAAATAAATATTTGGAGCAGCCAATTGCTTTCTTTAGTGAAGGGCTCAAAGATTACGAGGTTAAGTATTGCTATATTGAGAAGCAAGCTCTTGTTGTTAGATCATTGAAAAAATTTAGACACATGTTGTTTAATAATAAGATATATCTAATGGTACCCCATGTCAACGTTAAAGAGTTCATGTTAAACAGAGATATCAATGAAAAAAGGGCTAGATGGATCACCAAGGTGATGGAGAATGATGCTGAAATCAAAATCATCAAGCTAGTGAGAGGCAAGGGGTTATGAGAACAACTTATCTCAACATTTAAGACTCCCATAGAGGTTTCACTTGTGCTACATGAACAACAAGCACCAAATGCAAACATACAAGGCAATTGGGCGCATGATATGACTACCTTTTTACAGGAAGATAGATATCCTTTGGGTTTAGATTGGACCAAAAGAAGAGATTTCATATTATAGTCCATCCCCTATGACACATCGAATGACATACTCTTCAAAAATGATTTTGATGGAGTCCTATTAAGATGCATAGAGGCAAATCAAGTCAGCAAATTGCTAAATGAACTCCATGATGGCTCTTCAAGAGGCCATTTTCTTGCAAAGACTACTTCTGCAAAGATTATGAGGGTTGGTTATTACTGGCCGACTTTGTTCAATGATGCTCACAAATGGGTGAAAGATTGTAAAAAGTGTGCTTTCTTTTTTGGAAAGAAAAGGTTGGCTGCCCTACCTCTTCACCCCATTCAAGTTGATCAACCATTTACATAGTGGGGTTTGGATATTATTGGCATGATAAATCCACCATCAAGTGTTGGTCATAAGTGTATTTTAAAAGTCACAGATTACTTTATAAGGTGGATAGAGGCAGTTGCCTTGAAGGATGCCATTCATGCTTCATTTTTAGAATTCCTTAACAGAATTGTTACCAAATTTGGCAGTCCTACCATTATTTTTGATAATGGCAAGATGTTTACTAGTGCTTAGATCCTTTATTGGGCAATAAGGCATGGCATTTACTTGAAGACCTCATCTAATTACTATCCTTAGGGTAATGGCATGGCTAAGTCTTCAAAGAAAAATATGATCGAAATTATCAAGAGGACCATTGAAGACAACCAAAGGGTTTGGCATAGCAAGTTGAAGGCAGGCCTTTGATCTGATAGAATTACTCCTAAATGAGTGATTGGTAATTCTCCTTTCATGCTAGTTTATGGAAGGGAGGAAAGGTTACCATTATCATTAGAGTTGCCTTCTCTTGAGTTGGCACATCAGCTAGAGTTAGAAGAGAATAATGTTATGACAGTAAGGTTGGTTGATCTCTTGGAACTAGAGGAGACAAGGAAAAAATCCATGCAAGTCATAGAAACACATCAAGCACTGGTCAAAATAAATTTTGACAAAAAGGCAATTCATAGAGTGTTCCAGGAGGGAGACCTAGTGTTGAAATGGGATACATATAGAGCCAAATATAGAAGACATTCCAAGTTTGATGTCATTTGGAGTGGTCCATATGTCATCACTAGTTGCAAGGAGGCCAATGCATTCAATCTTTCCAAGTTGGACGGTGAGGTTCTTCTAATCTCAGTAAATGGGATTCATCTCAAACCTTATTTTTGATAATTTTTGAGTTTTAGGTATATATTGTAAATGTTTTTCTTTCCTTGAAGTGTGTTTACACACCCTACATTCTCCTTAGGGGAATGTATGTTCCTAGTTTCCATGCTTTCCTCCAAGTGCAAGCCTGCACATGTTTTGTTTTGCCCTTGGGAGACCCAATTTTGTAAATTACCTTCATGACTCTGTGCCCAATGGACTGATAAGGCCTCTAGATTCCATGATTAGTGGGAAATCATCCCACAGAAATCACCAAAATTTTGACATATTTTATGCCACCCTTGGATGCACATCATTTATATCCAATCAGAGAGATCCTATGTGTGCACCCTGTTGAAATCCATGATTATTTTTGATGAATCTGGGTCTTTGAGGTTTTGAAACTCCTCAATTGTGTTTGATTAGGGTTTTGAATTGCAAGTAGGGTTTAAACCCTCCTAAAACTCTAGTGTTTTTTCCTTGTCACTTTTTTTTTTGTTCGCTCATTGACCTTTTATACCCAGTCCCCGATTGGCTAAGTTACAACTTATGTCTTAGGTGGTCATATTTTTACCGGCCAATTTACTAGTGTCTTCTAGTATTTTTTCTTGTCTTATTTACCTAGGCACAACTCTTTTTTAAGTTGTAATTGTTGGAGTATGGACAGACACTGAGAGGGAGGGGGGGGGATGAATCGGTGTCTAAACCTTTCCGAACTTTAAACAAGACTTTTAATACTGATATCTTTTCTATTGACAACAGGGCTAAGTGTTTGCATTGAGAGCATTTATGACAGCATTAAAATTGTTCATTTTGACAACTTATCCCAATAATACTTGTGAGAGTTATCTTGCAATTTCAAAAGAGATGACTGACTATGTTTAAACACTTTAGGATTACCAGATTTCAATGCAGAATTATGAGATACAGAACCAATTGTGCAATGGAATGACATGTGGCAAGCATGTAACAACAAAGAGATTTGGTTCAACAAAATAATTCTTGAGCTCTGAAACAAATGAATATATTTAAGCTTTCATTTGAATTTGAGTCTTTAACAATGATAGAACACTTATGCAAAACATTTCAATATGAGCATTTGCAGCGATGAACGGACTAACATTCAACCAAGCTCGGACTGATAAGAACAACTACTCACAAAAACATCACAATCATGAAGCATTATCACATCAAAGCAATTGAGACCATAAGACAAAGAATTTTCCGAGTGGAAAACCCTCCTGGGGTAGAAAAACCACTCCTAAACTGCCTTACTGGCTTAATTTCAAAAACCACTACTTACAATGCCTTACAAGCTAATTTCTGAGCCCCCACTCAAGGAGCACCAACCCCTCTTGAGTTTACAGAATTACAATAACACAGAGGATCTCTTTGTTTTCCAGATAAGCTCATAGAAACACACACCCTTAATCTATCTAATACTCTAAAGATTCAAAAAATGAATCCTTAAAATATTAAATAAACTAAGTAAAAACATTTGCTCTGCATCATATTATCTATTTGTATTATAGAGCGTTTTCATCTTTTTCAACCTTCTTTTTTTGATACAGCAACAAGTTATAGTCTCAACAATAACATAATCACACAATGATGAAAACACTGTATTTATATATCTTTTACAAAATGCACATATGTTTCCTTTAGAATCTTCATCCAAGGGTTTTTCTGGAGAGACAAATTGTCATAATGGTTTTGTTCTCAGAACCCTAAAAAAATAACAAAATTGCACCAATAAAATCATTTGTTCCAGTTGTTTCACCTGTTACAAGAGCATACTAACGTATGCACAAAATGATATCTCTTTCTTTGTTCAAAGTGGACTGATAGAACAATAATACCCTTAAGAATTTGTTTCTCATTCTAGTTAAAATAAAATGACTATTACTGCAAAGGCCTGACAAGGATTGAAACGGTTTCCTCAACATTATGTGCCTAGTGACCAAAACAAACATACTTTCAGTATAATGAGAATTTTCCCTTTTGAAACTGAAGAGCAGGTAAATCATTTTCTGTTTTCAGAAACCCTTAAGCAGATAATCTTGAATTTTTGTAATGAATAAAATAATTCCACTTTGAATCCATGATTAGAATGACATATTTCACAGAATGCATGATTACCCACCAATCGAAAGACACAACCCCTTATTGCAGGAGAAAATAGATATGATATTATATCAAGGTATCTATTTTAATCTTAAGTAACTGAAATGCATGCTTTTCTGACAATCAACAATAAACCCCATTTGAGCATTTTCAAATTCAGACAAAAGAATAGAAGCTAACTTTCAAAAAAATGAGTAGAAGAACCAATCCTTCCTTTTCAAATCTGACACTAAACAAGCAAAGGAGTTACCTTAAGATGCTGCAAGAATAACCAACGAAAATACTAGATTTTGACAAGTGCCCAGCGAATCTCTTTCCAGCTCAAGTCCTCACCCAATGAGTAACGGCAGACCAAGACACCAACCACGACGTGGTTCTTACTGTGAGCTCCATTCGTTGTCATTTGAGTTGCAGTTGTAAACTTCAAAGAAAGATCTGTTACATTCTTACCAAGGTGGCAGATAGGGTTCCATACCCAAGCAAATGATAAATCAAAGAGAAACTGCCCTAAACTTTCTTCAAAACATTCGATGCCTTAACCAAAATAGAATAAAGTTTGAAGTCCGAAATGGCAAAGCATAATAATAATCAAATAATCATAATGCTTCCAAATCCGCGGTCAAAGGATATTTACCATGCCGACACCATAATCTCATTTATTATTACATCCATATTTTGCGTACAAACTGTCGATACACTATGATCAATAAATAACCATTATGCCATGTCCATTTAGAAACGCCCTCTTCACAAGGTTGAAAACCTTTAATCATAGTAGTCAAAGTCATAGGTTTTGATGAACTTAAGTGGCTGATCCAAATTCAAATTGACTTTAAGTCATTCACCAATGTAATAAGGCTCGATTTCTTTGTTAAGAAAAATGACTTCATCTCGCTTTAATTCCCAACACCATGTTTGGTATAAAATAGAAATAATTTAATATACTCACTGAAGGTAATATCAACCTTGAGTTACTTTAAGGACATTCACAAATATATTATAATGAAATGCTAGTTGCCCAAAGTTAAATGCTTTAGCCAAGGTAAATGCTAGAAGAGCACTGTATAAACTGTAAACCGGATTTCATATGCCATATATAAATATGACATCAAACCAATCTGAAACATATGAACCAGATAAAGACTTCACTATGTCATAAGCCAATGAACCAGGTACAGTGCACTAATATCATATTGCAAGATCAACTTGAAAATGATCCAATACCTTGTAGCTATGTATGAATTATGATTCCATGAATCAAATGTTATCTCATTAAATCTGTCAGCCCAAGATAAGAGTGCACAAAAATATAATCAAAAGTATACCTTAAAATGAATCTGCCAGTATGAGTGTGTCACAATGACTTGTAAACATGCTGAATACACCTATGGCTGAATATCCTGAAACTGAAACCATCTGTCAAACTTAAAAGCACCATCCACATTAGTATCACCACATAAAAACCTAAAACCAAGAATCATGCGTGGAAACCAATGATCACTAAGATCAATATGAAATGAGTAACATGAAAAACCTAAACCTGTCAAGGTGACAATGTCATAAATCTGAAGCTAATGAATGCTTTGACAAAAAGAACACCATGTCAAACTGAATATCCCGAACCTGCACCTATAAATACCATAGTATCATTTGTGACTTTGTCATCAAGGACAAACAACTAAGGGGTGAGATCAACAGTAACGTTAAAGCACGTGCCTTGTACCCTTTTAAGTTGTGTAGATGGTGGGCCCTTTGATCAATGGCGCATGATGGGGGTTGAATATCTGACAATCATCATGTGCACCATTCACATCGTTGTTGTAATTGATGCCACCCAGGTGATTTTCGTGATGATCTTGTTTGTCGCATCGAGGTGACAAGGAATTTTTGAAGAGACAATCTCAGGGGTCTCTCCAACACGTCAATGTTGTTTTAGTCAATGATTCAAATTTGAAGGCAAAGATCCAATAGTCATCATGGATTTTCTATGCATCACGATTATGATCCAAAGTAATGAAAGCCTTTATTTGATGAGTGATGTAAGGTAAGGGGAGAAGGTATCAGGGGGCAGAATATTCTCTACCAAGTGTCATCACATCGCTATCCTCCTTCGCATCACATTTATGTTTTTGAGTAGATAATTCCTTCACGCGATGAGAGATGATCAAGTGACTAAGGGCCCAAATTTAAAGATGGTGATCAGACGGTCATCGCTAGCTTCTAATGCATCACGGTTATAAACATAAGAGTTGAAAACCTTTGTGCGATGGGCGATGGAAGGAAGGATCTCTTCATCAAAGGGAATGATGGATATTGGCGAGATGTTGATGATGGTCCCTTCGACATCTCGATAGAATGGCAGGATAGCGGTAGGCGACAGGTGTCTTGGTGGGCCCAAGGTTTTGTTTTCCTTTGTATGGTTTCAATGATTTTGATCCAATGTAGAATATCTAGTAGTCATCGTGTGCATCATTCACATCACTATTGTGAATGATGTTGCCTAGGTGCTTTCTGTGATGGCTTTTTTTGTCGCGATGAGATCATCAATAGTTCAGATTTGAGGGCAAGCATCTGACGACCATCACAAGGGTTCTTCACATTGCGGTTTGGAAACATAAAGCATGGAGCCTTTCTGAGATGAGCGATGAAGGTATAAATAAAGGAATATTCGAAGGATGGGTGGCATATTTTCATTGCATCACTGGCCTACAATACATCACAGATTGATGTCTTGTTCTCTTAAAGGAATGAGTGATGTATTGAAGTTACGCGATAGCCATTGATCTTAATTCTCCTATGATCAACAACCACATTTTATATTTCATTCAAAAATATGATCTCAGTCGTCCATCTCTAATCCAATGGCTAGCATTCAAAATTCAATGGTCAGTTGCTCTTGTTTGTGACATATTTGTAGAATTGATGTCTCAATGACATTCCCAGCTACCAGATCAAATTTGATCAACTATGGCCCGATTCTTTACGCCTTTTCAATGCTACTTTTCAGAATTGGACAGAGCCATTACTCTCTGATGTGCTGCAGAGGCCGCATCTCTCTTGTCAGGGTATGTTGGTCTGATATTTTGCTACGAATTTCATGGTTCCCATCTTTGCATTCATGTGAGATCATTCAAGGGCTTGTTCAAGTTGTTAGAGCCTTTATGGCTAGTAATGTTGCTTTGTAGTGGGAGCAATTTGAATCATTTTTAATCTGATCGAATTCATCTTCCTGCAAACCCTAGTTAGGTTAGGGTTAGGTTTTTGGATTCAAACCTCAGTAGTACCTGAACTATAAAGGCAATACTTGTATATTTTTTGGGATGCTTCCTCTGGCTCCTCTGGAATTTTTCTTTTGCAGACCTAAAACTCTTGCATTCTAAAGGTTACTTCAAGCTTTATGTCAATAAAATCCAACTATTATCACCATTACCTCTTGCATGTTTGAGTAAAATTCATTTACCTTCATATCAGAGTGGGTGTTTTAGTTGTTTGAAATATTATGCTATTCTAAAGTAGGAAGGAACAAACTCTAAATTTGGTGCATCACCTTCTTTCACATTTCATGTCTCTTTCTACCCTTTTCCCTTGTGATCTATTAGATAGGTTAGCATTAGGAATTTCAAGTATTGGGTTAGGCCAACACATTTTCACTTATTTTGGAAAAGGAAGCCGGCCTTCTCTTGAGACTTCACCTCATCTTGCAAGGTCCACACCTTAAGGTCATTTCCATTGTTTCATTAGAACATTGAAGTCTTGTTCAGTAGGGTGCAATTTTATGTGACAACAATTACATAGTCTAAATGGATTGGATGAAATAAAAATGAAGGCAATGCATCATACATAGATCTTCAGAAACAAAGGATCAAATGGCATAATCAATTTATGAAGGCCAAGGAATTCACTGTAGGTGATTGGGCTTTACTATATGATTCCAAGTACAAAGACCACAAGGGTAAGTTACAGTCAAGATTGTTGGGACCCTATGAAATTCAACAAGTATTTCCCAATGGAGCATTTAAGTTACAAACTATAGATGCATTCAGATTCACATTACTGGTAAATGGACAGAGATTGAAGATATAGAAATAGCCAACTCAGAAAGATGACTTTCTTTTTTTACCGATGCATCTATATGGTCACAATAATGATTCAGATGTAAAAAATCAATCACAGGGTAACACCTCAGCAACAAATATAATTGGTTCTCATAGTGCCTTAGTAGATGACCTACACAGTTCATCTACTGAGGTTACTTAGGTATAATTTACTATCCCACAATTTTATGCACACACAACATAGTTACAATGATTCAAAATCTTCTTCCAAGAATGTTTCATACTGTTGAAGGGACCTGTAGCTTCATGTATTAAAGTTTCTATAATATTATTTGGGCCTTGTTGCAGTAGGGACTTGTAGCTTAATACATGTGACTAATCATAGTTTAGTTTGGTACCTGATGCAAAAGGTATCCACAGCGTTGTCTGTCAGAGCATTTAAAAATTTGTGGTATATTAATTGTAGTTCATCACCTTTCATTTCACTTTATCTCACACATGCAACATGCTCATTCCACATTGCCAATTTGAATTTCAAGTATTTGAACTATCACTTCATATCTCACCATCTGTACATTCCACTTCATTTCATTACATGCACCACCCTGTCATTCATTTAGCCATACACTGGAATTAACTCTTGTCAAATCAATCTCATACTATAGATGCTCTTCAATCAATCTCACACGCGCAACGTTCAGTTAATCACATCCGACAGGTACATATACTACACTATTTTCATTAACATGGATTTTGAAAAGCTTTCATTATTTATTTACATTAAATTTGGCATGCTATCTATTCATTACAATTATTTCCATATTCTACAATCATACCCTTCGCCTATTTTTCACATGAAATGAGGCGAGGTCACTTCAAACATTAAGTTGGGGGGGTAATATATCAGCCAAATTTCTTGTTTTTTTCCACCAAAAGCCAAATGCAGAAACAAACATGCAAACCCTTTTTGTCTTAATGACTTTTTCACTTGTAACCTTTTGTTGTTAATATCAATTGTCAATTCCCTAATATCCTAGATTCTAAGCTAATTTGAACCCAATTTAAGTTGAATTAAGCTAATACAGAGGAGTGGGGGATGTAACAGTTGTAGTTGCAAATACAGGGGGAAAGCGCATAGGAGCATAATAGAGTAGAGAGGGTTTGAAGGTGACTAAGTTAAATTAAGTTGAATTTCTTGAACATTGAGTAGAGGCAGAGTATTTCACCATGGGAGGTGACATTATCCGAAGAGAGCCATCATCCCACAAACATATATTGGAGGACACATTGTGTCTACCCATTTTTACAAGGGCTGGTTAGTTAGACTACTTCCTCAAATTGACATAGTACAATAAGAAATGACAAGGCAATTTGCAGCGACATTACAATTTGATGAGGCCACAGTCGAGGGTTTGAAGGTGGATGCTTCAGAGGTCATAATTGCACAAGTGTCAAGTCTGTCGAGGGTTGGAGCTGAGTTTCCTACTCGAGAAAATGTAGTTGCAACTAGAGATGAGTTCAGAGAGTCAGGAGAGAACCTAGACTCCTCATCACAAGGAACCAAAAGACTATCATTGTCATGGGTATGGGCCTCCTGTTCCTCTTAAATCATTAAGTACATTACATGTGATGGTAGGATATCTCTATTATATACTGTTCATTTTAATTTGTTAAGTCATCTCCACAAAAAATTATTGGTCAATGTGCCCAATTATCTTTACAATTTTCTCAAAAGAATGGGGCAAAATATCAGAGGAAGTAGAGTGATGCAACCTTATCACATTATTTTCTAATAACCTTGTTAGTAAAAATGAGTCTTAGGATTCATCACCCCCAGGTTTCTTGGGAGTATTTTGTGGCTTGTCAAGATATTAATCATATCCTTCAGGAACCTACAGTGCTAGAGGCCCTAGAATCACCTACTGGACCTATAAGAGAAACCCCTCCTCTTTCACTTGTGGTTTCACCTACCAACAACCAAGGTGAACCTGAGGAACAAGATGTGCAAGATTTACCACATGCAGCCTCTATCCAACCTGCAACACAAGAGACTCTATCTTCCTCTAAAACACCTAGGACAAGGAAAAAGAGAGGTAGTTCATCCACACCTAAGGTACAAAAGAAAAAGGGTACACAAGAAAGGAAATCTACCCCACCTAGGCGTTCAGGCCATTTGAAGAAGAAAGGTGTTATGAGAGAAAGTGTAGAGAAACTAGAAGAAGAAAAAAGGGACAAAGGACAATAGGAAGAAAATGTCATGATGGTTGACACTGATTCAAAAAAGAAAGAAAATACCTCTGAGAATGTACATGTTCCTATAAAGAGAAAGTGGTATATATCTACCACCTCCGAGTCAGACTCAAAGGATTTATTTGTTGCCAATAAGACAAGAAATAAAACCCCAGTTAGCCCTAGTAATGAGAGTTATGATTATACAGGGGGTTGTGATGAGCAGTTTTTAGAAGAAGAGGAAATGTTTTTGGAGGATAGGAATATTAAGAAGGAGCTACAAGAAGCTCTAGAAAGGGTTAAACAACTTGAGGAACCGGTTCAGAATTATGAGAAAAATGATAAAGAGAGGGAGATAAAAATTCAAGAGATAGAAGAGAAACTACAAACATATGAACATGGGGAAGAATTGGACCTATTGGCACAACTTGCCATGGTCAAAATAGGGAGTAAAGAACTTGTAGTTGAAAATCAAAAACCCCCTACTACAAAAACCCCTACATATCATACAACTCTATCCCTTGGGTACCAACTGTGGAAGATTACTCGGGAATTTTCTCAACACAAGAAAATTGGAAAAAGGAAAAGGAAGAAATGATGGCAGAGCATACAAAGATACAGGAGGGTAAAGACATTGAGTTGAGAAAGTTAGCAGTAAAAGTGTAAAAGTTGAGAAAGACAAGGTTGCCCAAATTGTCAGATGTAGACCTCCATCCAAAACTATGCCTTGTTTCTCTAGGAAAAGTTTTTGAGTCTTCAATTCAGTAGGTTAATAAGCAACCAACCAGTTACCATGAGTAGGAAATTTAATTTCCTTAACATTTTTGTTGACTCTACACCAGATGAGTAAGACCAACTTTGTGAGTATTATTTGCATAACTATGTAGTGCTAGAGGAAACAAAATGAAACCCCTTGATGTTTGTGGGGGATTTATAGGTAAGGGCACTAGAATCCTGCTTTAGAAATGAGAAAGACTCGGGGGTGAACTCATGGAGGAATATAAGGAGAGAGAAAAATCAGTTGCTCTCCCAGTGAGAAAAGAATCCAAGGACCTTGATGCAATCATAAATGAATGGTTACAACTTCTGGAGTACAAGGACCGGGAGGAAAGATCATGAGATTGGGGATGCAGGATTGCAACAAAATATAGACATTGATGGTTGGATTGGTTCATCATTGTTACAATTATGTGCAGGGGAGATGGGATAGTTTGACTTCAAAATTATAGAGAAAAGAACCACATTCAATGTATAACTTCATGGCCATGATTGAGAGAGTGCATAGATATATGGATATTGTTGTTGATAAAGCACTTAAATGGTTACCACTTACAGTCCAACCACCAATACTCCTTTATCTAGTGCCACATTGGATAGGAGATAAAATGGAGGAATGTGAGCAGGATGAACTTACCAGAATGAGGAGACTTTCATGCTACAGAGGATTTTACCTGAAGCAAATAAAGGGAGTGAACATTGTCATGGATCTTAGAGAAATTATATTGCACTACAACCTCCATCCCTAGTTGATTTTCTTGAGGGAAAGCAAAAGGGTAGTTGGGGGGAAATTATGGGTCTAGATAATAGTTAGTTTTTATATCTTTTATACATGCTTATAGACATTACCAAGATATTTCTCATATACATTTTCATACATTATGCTATCGTTGATACTTATTATGCAAACCCTAAACTTGGTTTAAGTATATGGAAATATAATTATGATGTGATGGTTGAATACATGATTTATGTGTTAATATGTATGAATTGTGATTGAATATCTATACTTAGTCATGGTTGTTAGTATGTGTGCATGTTTTGTGAACTAACCCCTTGCAACCAGAGGAGGCATTGTAGCCCGCATCAACTACAGCACAGAGCCTACAACTGAAGGAGTTTTTGAACAGTGAAACAAGGGATTCCCATAATAAAGTAAACACGATGACTACAACATGAAGACATTTAATGGAGGAGATAATTCATCATTATGGAGATCAATGAAGGCACTAGAGAAGGAAGAATCATGTTGTGATTGGAATTCTAAACTGATTTTGAGCATTCCACATTCTAGTTTGTTACAAATAGAGTAACGATCCAATTTGGACTCTTCTTCTTTTCTAGTTGCATTTAGAGTTAACTAAATCTTTTTCACCCTCTAAAATCTAGGGAGTGGTCATTAAAGGTTTCAGTTCAGAGTCCTACTTTGAATAAGCTCCCTCATGCCTATATGTATAGCACGTTGGTTGAGTCTTAGGTTAGCTAGTCAGTTTTCAGTCAATCAATTTTTAGTAGTTATCAGAAACTCTTTTAGTTTTCAATGAAATACCAACTATGTTTGTTGTGCAATGATGATTTCATGAATAAGATCTCTGATCAAAATATTATGTGATATTCTAGATTTGTGCAATGATGAATTTGAGTTACTATGATTGTGTTGGATCTTAAGAGTTAGATTTGGTTTAAGATTAGCGAAGACAACTACTTGAGCAAGGGCCACTCAAGGTAATTGTCCTTCACTCCTTTATTTTCAGTTATTTCATTCTATTTTTTAGTTGTTCCTTTATAAATGTAGTTTGCGTTAGTAGTTTCTTGTGTTTTCAATCATTAATGGATGCATGAGCAATCTTTGTTTCATAAGTCATACTGTAATTACTAGAGTTTTTGTACTCTGGACTGTAGAATAGGTGTAATCATCAGTTTAGTTAGTTCCTAGCATTTACTTTTGAGCAGTAGTTAACTACAATCTTATACTGTAGGTACCCATAACCATAGGAACAACTTTACTTTCTTTACTGTTTTATATTTTTATGATTTCCTGGAGATGTAATATCTTTACTAGATTTATTTAGGTAGTTTCCAATCTTTGAAAGCACATACAGTGCCAGTACCATCACAATTCTACTAGCCCTGGTTGATAATTCAATGAAGGTTGTTTCAATGTTAAGTGGACTGTTCAATTAAGTTTTCCCCTATGAATTGTGTGATCACCACCAAGTTTACTAGACACTAGTAGGGACTCTACACATGGATGAAAATAAAATAAGGGCCCTCAAATTACAATCACAAAGGTACATGTTGGTCCAAAGTGAGTTGATGTGGAAAAATCACAAAGGATTCTTCATCAAGTGTTTGGATAGCAAGCAAGCTAATGAAGAAATAAAGGAATTTCATCATGGTGTGTGTGGTGGAAATTTCAAGGCCAAGACCACTACACATGAAATCTTGAGAGTAGGTTTTTGGTGGCAACATTGTTCAAGGATGTTGCACAAAAAATCAAAAAATGTGATGCTTGCCAATGTTTTTTGGACAATTTGAAGTTTTTCGGTGCACTTCATTTGTTTCCTTCATTGTTAAGGCCCCTTTTTAGTAGTGGGGGATCGATTTTATTGTAGAGATACATGAAAATTATAGTAATAGATATAAGTGGATTGAGGTTGTCCCAACTTGTAATGCAATGTCCAAGGTGGGGATTAATTTTTTTATCAGAAACATTATAACCAAGTTTGGAGTTTCGAATAGGATTATTATTGATAATGATATATTATTTAGTTCAAAGGATGTGCAAGATGTGTGTTCTAGGTTTGGTATTAACCTAGTGCATTCTTCCCCTACCACTTGCAAAGTAATGGACAAGTTGAGTCTAGTAATAAGACCTTGATGAAGACCATCAAAAGGACTCTAGATTGGAATAAGAAAAGATGGGATGACATGCTCAAGTATGTTTTATAGGTTAATAAATTCATTATCAAAGAATATGTTGGACACAACCCATTTGAGCTATTGTATAGAATAGAAACTAAGATTCCTATCAGTTTAAGGCTACATGTGTATTGGTCATTGCAAGACATGGATGATGATCAATGTGGTGCAATTTCCCTCAAGGTTATGGCATTGACTCGGTTGGAAGAGAAATGAAGAGAAACTCATGATAAAAGCATTCAAAGTAAGAAAATAATGAAGCCTCTACATGATAAGGTGTCACCAAGGGAGTTTCACGTTGGTGATTTGGTTCTTGTGGAATGCCAAGTCTGAAGATAAGGGAAAGCATGGAAAATATGATCCCTTATGGCTTGGACCTTATGGTGTAGCTGAAAGGTATGAGCTTCATGTATATTGTCTCATGGATATAGAAGGAGAATTTATGTAACTTACTGTACATGGGAAACATCTAAAGCACTACTTATCATAAGTAATGGAGCTTCAAATTTTGATTGGTGAGTTGAATGATACATTTCATATTTTGATTATTTTTCCAAGTAGCCTTGTTTTCAACTTTGGTAAAGATGGTTTTTCGTTGAAGTTGTTGAATTATTTTGGTTCGTCTAGAGATCTAAGTTTTCGTTGTTCCTACAAGTGGCACATGTCCCCCAACCAGAGCCATTTTTGGGACTCAATTTCACATTTTCCTTTTGGCTTGAGTCCCTTCCCTTTTGTTCCTTAGCCATATTTTCTTAAGTTTATAACCAATCTAAGATATCTATCATGGGTGGTCTTTTGCCAAATTTCTTAGCACAATTAGGTAGAGCATGAAAAATTAGGCCTAGTTTCCTTTTGAAATTTTGTAAAATTATTTAAGGGATGGGATTTTGTCCTTTGCGGGTTTTCTTCATGCATTCAAATCAATCACTTTTTCCCACAAGGTCTTGTATAGCTAGATTATCCTGTAAAGGTGCAATTCAATTGTCAACTCTAGCAAAAGGTTAAAATAATAGAAAAATAGCTAGAAGGTGCTAAGTAAGGTTTTTGTGGGTATTTGGCATCCATTTGAACTTACCTAATAACTTTAAGAAAATTTCTAGTTCAAATGGATTTTCCTGCAAGGTTCTAGTTTGTTGATCAATTGTCACAAATGGTAAAACGGTCAAAAAACACAAACAAATGGTTAACTGGCAGTTTCATTGGAATTTGTCAATCAACTAAACATGTTTTTTCTACAAGTGTCATGTTCTATTGAGTTTTCTCGCTTTGCGAGAAAACTTTGTTTATATCTTGTTTTACAAGCCTTTCCATATGAACCATATTATTTCCACTTGTCGATGCTTTTTTTTCCCTTGTGCTCTTAGTTTCCCCAAAATTCCTCTTGGTTCCATCCTCATGTTGATCACTAAGTCTTTGTTAGTTGATGGATCCCATCTTCTTACACCCACCTCATGGCGTCATCTTCCTTTTGCAGATTTTTCTCATTCATCTAAACTTCTACTCCAAAGTTCTTAATCTGGTTCAAATGGATTTTTCTACATGATGCAATTGGAAGAAAAACCTCCACAAAGGGTAAGTGAACCATTTTTGGGCCAATTGGTGTAGTTCAGTTGTAAATACCCAACCCACATGAACTCGATGGGGTTTCCTAACCCACATGAACCTATTGAAGACAGATAAAATTCAAGAAAAGGTTTGCAAGTACATCTAAGTGAACTAGATGGTTTTTTTTCTAAAAGGTGAACTTCACTTTCAAATAAAGTCTCCACAAGAAAACCAATGAGTGCCAACTTCCTGCTTATGCCCATTAGAAGTCGATATTCTACATAAATGATTTTGCATCATATCGATTGCATTTGAATATATCCACCAAGGGTCCAAAAATTGTCCAAAGCCATATTAAACTAGTTTCTTGCCCGGTGTTCAAAAGATCATTCAAAGGGGTATGATTCTCATCTTACATGCATATTGAGGTCAGTGACCCACATCCTATGTCGGATGACCTTAGATGTTCCACAATATTTCTGGATGGACCCCTGAGGAACAAAAAACTTCATTTCAACATGCAAAAGGCTTCAATGGCGTTTGGGCATCTGAATTTTCATCATTTTGGCTCCACATTTGTATTTCACCCAATTCTCTCATGACTGAATTTTGATGCCATCAAGGAATTTTCACCAGCCATGGTCTACTTGGTAAACTCATGAATGTGTTTGGGCGCCATAGACTTCAAAGTACATATTTTGATTTTAGCTACCACCATTATTACCGAACAATTGCATATTCTTGATTTTTCACCAATGGTTCCTAAAGGTGAATTGTGACTTGTACACAACATTATTGCACACCACCCCTTGTTTCTACCTTCCTACACTTTGTTATTTCTTCTAGCTTCTAGAAGTTATTATTGAGGCTTTCAATCAATCCGGGGCATTGATTTTGGGGATGCCTTTCTCAAGAATTGATTTTGAAGTAGCTATAATGTTTTGTTTTAGGGTTTTCTCTTTCCATAAGTACTTACTAACATATGACTGTCATTTTCATTATTGAATGGTACAGGAAGAGTAGAACAGAAGAATATTCAGAAGGGAAAATTTTATAGAAAATCGATTGCAGAGCAATGGTAAGGAGGTAGGGAATGTTTTATGATTGTAAAAGGAATGTTGTAATGGAATTTTTAGTCTTATGTCTCCATTGATATGTATTTAAACTCAGAAAGTGTGTCATTTTGAGATATTTTATTTAGAATATTGGTTATTGTGAATGTAATCACCATTAGATGAATGTGACAAGTTTTAAGTTTGTTTTAAATATGTTGTAAAACTTCTTTTGTGTGTTTGTATGTGGGTTTGGATAGTTTATTGATGGATTACTAAGTAGATAAGGCTAAAGTGGTATTTGTTGATATTTAGATAAGTTGATCAACTACAGTTATTCTCCTTTCTCACTATATCCCCTTACTATGACTATGTGGCTCTGGAATAAGCAGTGGTCTCTTGTATGTGTTCCAGTCACTCAAATTAAAACAAAAATCATAAAGTAACTTATTTTTAGTTACAATTGGTGTTTTATGATATCTTTATTTGCAAGGAACAAAGAAAATAATTATCAGTGAATCATGGAACTCACCCTACCTTGCACTTGTGACCAAGGTATTATATCATCTATATAGGGGTTAAAGATAGCTAGTTTTCTTAGTCCAATGATAGTCTTATCACACAACTCCAAATCCTAATTTCTAGTTCTAGTTGGTCAACATCTTCCTCATTTTATGTGATTGCAATATGCACCCTCTTTATCACACAATTCCAAATCCCTACTTTTACTTATATTCCACTTCCAATTCCTATTTTTGTGATTATAATGAAATATTTTTATCACTCCTTACATTCAAATATAAACTCGATAGCATAGAAAAATTACCTTTCTCCATTCATTCATTTCCCAATTAAGTTATATTAAGATTAGAAATCTAGTTTAAGTAGGACACTTTTAGTAGTATAGCAAACATTTTTGCATTAGATTACTAGTAGATTTTATAGGATAGTTAAGTGAAACATTATCCTAATAATTTGTAATAACTTACCTATTTCTTATCCACACAAAGAATTCATTAATCCTAAGCCATTCATCAAATCTTTTGTTCCTTCATTTGCAACCCTCAATTCAATACCTTTATATAAGCAATCTTCAAAAGAGACTTTTCTATGTGAACAACCATATAACATTTATCTATTGAAAACCACATTCACTTCTTGATTCATTCTACCTCTACCCTCATTTGCAATAAATATGAGCCTATCAATTATGTTTTTTTTCGTTCTACCTGTGTGCATGTCAAGTTTAATATGTTATCTTCTTTATAACCCTTTTTTCTCTATAACCCTTTTTTTTGCTACAAACTATTCTAGATAATTGTGTTCCTTAGTCTCTCAATTTCTCATAAGTTACTTTTTCATAATCAAGGCCTAGGGAAAAGGATATACTCTAGATTATATTGAATCTATGTGGATTAAAAAAATCACAATCATGGAAAATGGAAATGAATACCCTATAAATGTTATTCTAGCAACAATGTATGACCATATCAAATTGAACGTGTAAAATTGACAAGGTCATTGTGTTGGTTGTAAAATGGATTATTAAATCCTTCGAGGGTGGTGAGCCCTAAAAATTTCTCTTAAGAAATAATATTGCCCTATCCAAACCAAAGAAGGGAAAGTTGTGGCCATGTATGCAGCCTCATGATATTTTGTTTGGTAACTTTGTTGTCTCTCCATTTGGCTCCAAAAATTTTGACAATATTTGGAAGGCTTGGGAAAGTGTTAAGTTCCTTATCAATAATAAAGAGGCTATTGATAGAAGGGATAATTTGGTTGTGAATTTTAGATCAATCTAGTGGAGTCTTTGCCAGAATAATAAGTCCTTAGCTTTAACTCAAGGGTGCTCAACTTATAAATGGGTTGTAAAAGGCATTGAAAACTTTGGGAATATGTTGCAAAATGGTGTGATTATGGACTGGAATGCTCTTCAAAGGAAATTTAATATTCTTAAAAATCAATATAGAACATATTCTCTAATGAAATATTTTAATAGCTTTAATTTTCTACTGGATATCAAGTGTGATACTGAAATTCTTGATAGTGTTGAGTGGTCAAATGGGTCTGCATTGGTGAAAACTACTTCAAAAAAAATTATACCTTGTTGGTTGACTCAAAAGAGGTCTTAGGTCACATCTAGTTTAGGTGGATCCTTAATTGGTCTGATGAAGATATATCCTTCTTTTTAAAA
Source organism: Sequoiadendron giganteum (assembly GCA_007115665.2). Taxonomy (NCBI): domain Eukaryota; kingdom Viridiplantae; phylum Streptophyta; class Pinopsida; order Cupressales; family Cupressaceae; genus Sequoiadendron; species Sequoiadendron giganteum. The sequence continues at coordinate 18,200,855 of CM021107.1, read as the reverse complement.
GCCTTATGGTGTTCTCCTTGTGAACCCAAAAAACAAGTGTTTTAGGTGGCTTCTCATTCTAAAACAACTTGCTATTTTTTATGATTCAAAAAGACTTGGCTTTAGTGGAACCTATTCATTATGTGATGTAAATGAATCCTTTGATCAATTGTTCTTAAATTGTTTGTTTTCTATTAAGATTTGGTCAGGTATTCTAGGAAGTCGCCCTAATTGGGATAGCAGAGAGGGTTTGAGTTGGGTTAATGTTTTATTTGGGTATGTCAAAGTGTTTCATAGAGAGCTTAATAATTTCCTGTATGTCTTCTCTTGTGAGATTTTGTGGCACATCATGAAAGCAAGAAATGGGTATTTTTTTTAAGGTAGAAGAAGGAATCTTACAGACTCTAATGTTGAGCTCATTATTTTTAATGCTAAGATGCGGGTCTCTCTCCTACTAGAGATCCCAAAGAATAGGTAATGGATACTGCTCAAGCAAGGCTTATCTCTGATATACAAGAAGGAGATCATGATTTCCAATTTCTTTTGTAGGGAAGGAATAACATTGATGAAGAGCTTCAAATACTCAAAGACTACATAAAAAAGAATATGATTGAAGCTCCTGAAGAAGTGGAGAACGAAATTGGGTGTGGAGGTAAAAAGAAAGTGACTGAGTACATACCAGTCGCCAAAGACCTTGAGGAAGAAGACTGCACTAATCCACCTATCAGTACCTGGGAATCCGACTATTATGAAAATGATAGTAATCAAAGATGTTGGGACTAAAATGATAGTTGTTGTTTATCTTGTTAATAGGGTATAAATTGCTAATAGTTATGCTATAAATTGTTTCTTTTGATAATTGGTTTAAAATTATGTTATTGCTTGGTCGTGGTGCTAAGACACCTTATATTGTATCTCATCTTTGTCTTTTTGGTACTCGATGTTAAAAAAAACTTATTGATAAACTTCTATTAAACATCTCTAAAAACTTTGATGTGTTTTTTTTCTTTCTAATCCTGAATTTTTTACATGGATTTACAAGACAATAACCTCCTTCAAATGGTGAATCTATCTCCCCTCTCACCAAATTCAATATAGATGAATGCCAAGTTGGGAAAACAACCCAATAACACTCAAACCTAGCTTAGAACTAGAAAGAGCTCGGTAAGAAGCTATAGAGGATATTAACTACTATGGGTTACGTGATGAGAGAAAGCATAATCACCACCTACCAATATATCAAGAGTATCCACCACCACACCATCCCTAATTTACCTTGCAAAAACAAATTCAAAACTAATACTCCTATCATAGACGAGTGATCTATTTTTTCTTTAATGTGTTATGACCTATTTATTTGATCTAATTTCTATGACTATTATTATTTGTAGACAATAGCTTTATTCAATATGAAAAAATTCTCAATAATCAACTTTCTTTCCTTAATCCTAAAATATAAATCACATAATATTATGAACATTTCTCTTTTTTATTTAATAGGCAATTGTTGTCAAGGGGCAGCTTCCATTACATTAAAAAACACACAAAGATACATCGACTCTATAGAGCATAGTTTCAGCACGTTGGAGTCCTATATGACAATAAGAAGAGCATTCCTTCAATTATTTTTGAAGGACAAAAAAAAAATTGTGTTGGAGAGAATAAATCCCCATAATGACTGATGTAGAAGTTGAATGTCTCCATATTCCTGCAAGACAAACCTTCCTTGAACAAGTCCAATGTTTATTTGGAGAGTTTGTTGGCACTCAGCATTGGCATCAAAGATTTCGGCGATGAGACCATCAAAAGGAGCAATATTGATTTTGAATATTGCCTTTCTTATTGCATCCTTCTGAGCAAACTAAAGAAGTTAAACTAACATTGATCCCTAACTCTTCTTCCCAAGTACTTGCAATGCATTCAAGAAGAATATTTCATATACTCTTCCATCGTGGACATGTCTTTTAGACTAGTGTGAAGCGTCAATTGCCTTAAGGACAGCTTCAACGACTCCATCGACTTCAATCTTGAACAACCTGTCGATTTGTGTCTTTTCCTCTTCATCTGAATAGCGGCATACAACTCCAAATACTCTGATCAATCATTTTGCAAGACATAAGGAGTTCGCCATCATTAAATAAACAGGATGGGGAAGTCCAAAGTTAAATCTACTAGATCCCAGATCGGATTCGGCCCGACATCAAGATACTGATATTCACAGGTGCTGACAATTGGATCTCTTAGACCTGAGGAAGAGATCCATTCCACCTCCTGAGCAATCCAAAGGACAATAATGAAGGCTTCAAGTTGTGTTGCAAGCAATAGGAAAGGAATACGATGTCTAGCTTGGGACGTGAGACTGATAGTTCGCTTCAACATTGAATACCGAGGGGCGGGCAATCATTAGAAGGAATTTGTACTTTCTTCTATCAAAAGTTGTCAGGCCATCCCTAGATGCAACATTGTCAGACATTCAGAGGGATTCTTCTTGACTAACACCAACGTTAGCCAGTAAGTTCGTCACCCGATTAGCCTCTCTATATACATGCAATATCGAGTAGTCTATTAGTAATTCCAAACTTTGCCAAATAGCATCTACATATGACTGTAGTTTCCAACTTGAAATCTCTCTTTTTATCGCATCGATACAGATCATAGAATTGCCTTTATTCTTGATTGATTTGAAGTCTTTCTTCAAACACATCCAAAGTTCAAAAGCCAAAGCTTCCATTTTTGCTTCATTGTTGGTAGTATTCCCTAACTTTTTGGAAAGAGCCCATATTAGTTGGCCAAATTTATCTTTGATAATACAACCCACCTTCAAAGCCTTCAGATTGCCTTTGGAGGCATCATCAAAATTGAGTTTGAGTCTTCCTCCTGGAGAGTCCAGGATATCCATCTTACTAGAAGTTGAGCCAACGACCACTTCATGAGGTAGCCTTAATGTCAAAATTGCCAACACACTCTTCCACAAGCTTGTCTGCACTGCTCCTTTAAATTCTAGAGCCCCAAGATATTTGGCTGGGATCCCTTCGATTGCAAAACCCAAATAATTTGTTATTTCTTCTACCAAGTTATTTTAGTGTTAGAAGAAATATATATTTGATTCTTTGTTTAGTATTTGTTCCAAGCCTATAATGTACTAATCTTGAAGAGCACAAAGATATACTGAGAGGGGGGAGGGGGGAGTGGAGAGGGTGAATCAGTATATCAACAAACTTTTACCCTCTTATCAACTTTAACTTCTAGCACAATATCAACTATGCAATATGAAACAATATAAACAAGTTGACTCCAACAATTGTATTTTAATGTTTATATGAAATTACAATGATAGTAGGCACCAACCTACTTGAATCACCAATTTATAGTTTAGTAGGCACCAACCTACAAGGAGCACCAACCCCTAATGTCCGTAGGTACCAACCTACCAGAGGCACCAACCCCCACTTGCCAAGCACCAACTCAGCAAAGGTAATAATTGAAAGAATAATATTTCACCTTCAATGTTGCTTCTTCAACAGATGATGGACAATTAAGATCTCTTCTTCACTACCACTCTTCTCAATCTTCTATGAATTCTTCTTCAAAAACTGATTTAATCCCTTCAAATCTGATCCAATATGCTTCAATAATCTGCACTCAATAGTTTGCCTCAGATATTCTTATAAACCTTCTTCACAACTTTGCTTTAGATATTGTCATAAATCTGCTCTTAAATTCCTTCACAAATCTTTCTTGAATTTTTGCTCCTTTAGCCTTCACTTAGATCTTCAAAGTTTGCTCATAGGTCTGCAATAATTTATCTTCAAGGTCTGCTTCAATGCTTCTCTAAATCTTGCCTTCAATATGAGTCTTCAATGTTCTTTATTTTCTGTAGATCTGCTCTAGAAGTCTGATTGGTATTCAATGAAGGTGAACTTCATATTTCTACCCTTTTTAACCTTTTCTCAATCTACACTTCACCACATCATTCTATTTAGAAAAATATTACATTCGATACACACACTCTCCACCTGATTGTGTTCTAAGGATATATCATTTATTTCACTCACACACAACACTCTTCTTTCCCCTGCCTTTATGTCTTTAGTGATTCTATGAATGGATGCAACCCCTTGAAATGGATACAACCATTTAAACAATCATGTCTTTTCACTAACAAACTGCAAATAATCTTCTTAAAGTTTGTTTTTCATTTGTTTGGTGTCTATGATATTCTTCTATGTTTTTCACACCACACACTCCAACTCTCTTGAATGATTTGCCTTTATATCTTCAATGTTTCTATGAAAGGATACAACTCTTTGAAATGGATACAACCATTTGAATAGTCATGTATTTCACTAACAAATCCTCCTTAACTCAATCTCTTAATCTATTGTGTATATTAACTTGTTTATTTCCACTTTTACTCATTGAATTGTTCCTCCTACGTAATAGAAACTGATCAACATACTTCAACAAGGCATATAAATCTTTAGTCACGCTAATCTTCATAAGAATATGTCTTTAGTCATGCTGATCTTTACAAGAATATGTTATCTTCAGTCATGCTTTCCCTTGACATTAAATGACAATATCTGACAATCTTTTCATTCTTTCTCAACTTGACATCAATGACAATATTTCCAACAAATCTAATGTGTCCTTAATCATCTTTGCCTCTCGCATATTGGATTGGCCATACAAAATTGTGTCATTGACGAATTGGAGATGGGTAAACAGATCAACACATAGTTTCACGAGGACACGTCCCCCCCCAAAATGGAGCCGTTTCGAAGACGTGGACGTTTCCGAGACGTGAAGACGTCAAGGAAACATCCCCCGTCGTCCCCCCGTTTCTCTGCCGCCTCCGAGACGTTTGTCTTTTGAGGGGACTTCTAGACGTCCCCGAGACTTCCAGGGGTCCCCCAAAATGCAAGAGACTTCCAGACGTTCCCCTTAAAATGCAATTAAAAATGATTATTTAAAAAAAAAGCTAAAATTTATAAATTTTAAATTTTAAAATCTTTTTGAAAGCTTAAAAGGCTAAATCAAAATATTTTGACTTAATTTTTGAACTATACTTCATTTTGGCCGAGTGTTTACAATTTACACGAGTTTGAGGCTGAGCGTGGGCATCTGAAGACTGAAGCGATGATTGAATCTAGGTATGAAGGGAGGGTTTTCGGCTTTGTTTTTGTTTCATTTTTGTATGCTTTGTTGGATATCCATGCCCATCCAAAGCTCCCTGAGTTTTATGCAGTCGGCAGGGATTGAACGAGTGTTTTTCATTATGCAGCAAGCACGAGAAAGGGACTATTAGACTGAATGCCTCAAAGAGATGTCATCTCGTGGGATGCAATGTAGTGTGGGCTTTCCCACACTACATTGCATCCCACGAGATGACATCTCTTTGAGGCATTCAAAATTTCAGTCTAGACTCTAATAGTCCCGTGCCTTTGCCCATTTAAATTTTTAATTTTTTAATTTTTAATCGATACATTAACAACCTACAGGCAGGAGGATGCTAGCAAAGGTTGTGGAATCTAGCTTTACAACTAGTTCTCGTTCCAAAGGTTGTGGAATCTAACTTTATGAATCATGATTATGAAATTCAAATTATGAAACATCTAGTTCTTATTCCAATGTCTATTAAGTATATTTTTATTTTTATTTTCATTGTTTCAATGTTCACTAGCTCAATGAAATCATTGCCATGTGTTTAAACTCTAAACTTTACTTATTCCTTAGGTTTCTACAGTTATACATCTTTTTATAACTAATTTTTCAAGTACTATATGTATTTCAGTGCACCGCTCCCCCGCTGCCCTCCCCCTCCTCCTCCCCTCGTCGCCCCCAAACTTAGACCCCGTCCCCGCGTTCCTGAGACGCATCCCCTACCGTCCCCCTGTCCCCATCCCCGAAACTCCGTGGAACACTTGATCAACACCTCTTGCCAACTACACTCCTTGCCACAACCCAGATAGGTGTTTTTGGCTTATCGATGATCCAAAGCTCGATCATTCAAACAAAGAGAAAGGGTGACAATGGATCGCCTAAGCAAATCTCGTTCGAGCTTTCAAAGAAACCGCACATAGAAGCATTTACAAGAATGGAGAAGCGCGTAGTGGAGACGCATTAGAAGATCCATTGAACCAAGTTTTTTCAATACCATCATCAAGAATCTCCAACAAACCCGGCCCCGGGTGAAGCCATCCGATAGGATATGGTTCAGCAACTTTTTCAGCCTATTGACCAATGCCTTCACTATTATTTTATAAACGGTGTTACATAATGAAATCGGTCTGAAGTCTGCAAATGTGGAACATTCCGCCTTCTTGGGAATTAAAGCTATTGTTGTATTATTTGGTTCCTTCACAAACTTGCACTTGGTTCTGAAATCTTCCACGATCTCACACACGCCTTTGCCAATAAATTTCCAACATGTGTGATAGAACAGAGTCGAGAATCCATTAAGCCCGAGAGCCATGTCCAAGTGGAGTTGAAAGGCACTGATGGTTCTCTTTTTCCATGAAAGGCTCAATCAACATTGTGTTTGTCCGCATCAATCACCAACGACGGAATACAATTCAGATTGTCATCTATTTTAAGGCTATCGGAGGAATCGCAAGGAGCGAGTAATTTCTAGAAAAAGATTATAGTCGCAGCTTCCGCATTGTTCTTCGCAAAGACCACCACTCCCGTGGAGTTCATTATTGAAATCTCCTTATCTTTGTCGAATTGTGGGAGAATTTAGTATTTAAATCTCATTCAACAGCCAAGTCTCTCCTGCTTTAGATCTCCAGTACACTTCTCTTGCCAACACTTTTGTGTGCTACCGCTCAACAAGGAGAGCTTTCTCCTTGATGTACTTTGCTTGGAACATCCCATTCCAGATTACCTTTTCACATTCAACTCTGATAATTCTGTCTCAATACACTCGTTCTCTTCGAAAATGTTTTTGAAAGATAATCTATTCCATTCTCTCAATTTACCTTTCAGAAACTGCAACTTTGACATAAATATGAAGTTTACAATGCATGATTTTATCGATGCCTCTTCTCACTATTTTCCAATCAGATCCATTAATTCTTTCCTCATAAACCACATTCATTCAAATTTGAAATCGCTTTTCGTCAAGGGTAGATTGTTCCTAATATTCAGTTCCACGAGGAAATGGTCAGAACAGAAAATTGGGAGTATCCTAGATTCGAGAAGAATGGTAGCATTTAACTACTAAGGAGAGTACAGAAATTTATCCAGTCTCTCTGAAATGTTGGAGAAACCAGAACGGCAGTTTGTCCATGTATATTTTCCATTGTTGGGAAGAATGTATATTTTCCATTGTTGGGAAGAACATCCCCAAGACCGATAGAATCAACAAATCTTATGAAGTCTTTTAAGTACTAGCAATTCGGATAATAGTCCCCCGCTTTTCTCCTCCAAACTGAGAATGGCATTAAAATTGCCACCCAAGATAATTTTTTCTTCATTATATGTCAATAAGTGAGTGGATAAAATATCCCAAAGCTTGAGCTTATCCTCGGTTCTGATTGGACCATATACATTAAATAAGTAAAAGAATAAATCATATGCATAATGACTTACCTCGCACAAACATCCGATTGGCTTCCTCAACGCCTGTGCAGACAAAGACTTTCGCAGGGATCCATAAGATGCCAATTCCTCCAGCCTAGTCGATTGCTTCTGAGAAAACGCCATTCCAACGCTTATGGTATTTTAAGAAGATATTTACGTCACCTATTCTTAATTTTGTTTCTTGCGACCAACATATTTTCTAAGGGGTGTTTGGTCAAACACCGTTTGTTAGGGGTGCTCAAGCCCTTGACATTCCAAGTTACAATTTTTATTGATCGAGGGTTTCCTCCCTTAGCCCTCGGCATGTATTCCTTAAAATTGGACAGACCCTTCTCCACCGTCAACTCTTCCTGCTTTTGTTTGATCGTCTTATGCCCCTTCTTTTAAATTTTCAAACCGCAATCCAAGGCCTTGGAAGCCAATTGGCTAATGCATTGGATTGACTATTCCAATTTCATTATATTCCAAGCCTTTTCCTCTGACCGCTAATCCCCTTCCTCCGGCCCACCCCTAGCAACATTTTGATCGCAATTCTCCAATTCTGAGGTGCAGTAGAGGTCTGGTGCGAACAAGTTGCCAAACTTAGGCCTTTGTTGGTTTCGTTCAAGGTAGGCAGAATTGGCTCATCCGAAGGGGGAACAGCATCAAATTTAGGGTTTTGATCCGACTTCTCCCCTACAATTTATGATCTCTTATCATCCTTTGACTTTTCAACCCACATCATCGAAATTCTTGCATCTTCTTTCTAGGGCAAGTTTCCTCCCAATGATTTCGACTGCGATCTATCAGTTGCATCCATTCTCCAAATGGGGTGTCCATGTCGAGCTCCAAAGGGATGGTTTGATGTAGGCGACACGGATTCTGGCGTCTAGGTAAGAATTGCTCTTCAAAAAATTTCTCATTGATCTTCACAGTAAAACCAAAGTTGACGCCTATCATCTTGAGCTATTTCACTGTCCAAAATTTGAAGGGGAGATTGTAAAGTCTAACCCAAGTAAGTTTTGCTTGCGGACAACATTCTAGGGGGTTAAAATTAGGAACCCACTTCTGAATGTATAAAGTTTTGAGCATTTCCCATGGTCCCTTGTCCAATATCATTGAGGAAGCCCATTCTAAAACTCCACACAAAAAAGCCCTTTGGAAGGAACCTGAGAGGCGGACACGACAACCAAAATTTCTCCACCCATTCTTCGATCTGTCAACGCAAGAATTTCTTCCCAAACCTTGCGATCACAACACAATGCAAAAGATTAGCAACAGTCATCTCTACGGAAAAATCAAGTTTAATTTTCCGACTTTTCCTCTCCATTTCAAAGCTCCCAATTGGCAAATCAGTAAATACTTGCTAATTTCGATTGCAAGACCATAAATTGAACATTTATCCTTAAATTACAGTCATCAACTTTCTTCCCTTAAGCTAAAAATATATCCGAATTATGTTATGAACATTTGCCCTTAAATTACATTCTTGGATTGAATTTTAATATCATATTATGTAGATTTGCTCCATGATAAAGAATATCTTACTTCATTGAATCATTAACGAATGGTGTATACATATATCATGTACATGGTAACAATAAGAGCTTTGCCTTCGAGGTTATCTGAAAAATTAAATATTTGATTTTTTATGAAAACTTGATTTCCATAAGAAAACTCTCTTAAACCCTTGTCAAATTATTTTCTCTATCAAATGTACACATGTAGAGCGACGTTTATAGCTCTAGAAGCCTCTTCAGAAAAAGTTGTTATTGAAACCCCTCTTTATTTCAAATATTAAAAAATCAAAAGTTCATATTTTAGTTGTGACCCCCATCAAGTTCCGTTTACAATTAGAAAGTCGTGACGTTCGTCCTAATGGTTGCAGATGTTATCAATTGCTTGTCACTGAAAACTGCAGGACACCTTACAATGTTTGATACATCAGAATCAATTAACATTATGATCAAGAGAAAATTTATCCCTAGATTTAGTTTGTTTCAAACATCACATTGTTTGTTAGATTAATGTTTCTATTAATAAGGGTTTGTGTATGCGATGGCTTAAAACTGCATGAGATTTGTGATAGAACACGTGCCAAAACTTTAAGGCTTAAAGTAAAGTCAAGACATCCCATTAAAAAAGGGCAGAGTTTTAAAAATTCCTTCATTAGGGTTAGGATTTATATCGCTTCACTTATATCAAGAGAGCAAAAGTGATCATTGATGATTAAAACATATCCAAACACCTTCGAGATAGACTTTTTGTTTAATTATGTATGGCACAGAGATTGACCTTAAATAGGAGGGATCTTTTTTAAGTAAATATAAAATCTCAATTATTATAGGAATTTGAGATCTCCAATCTTATTTTGAAATCAGTAACTTGATCAAATCTGAAGATCCACCATTAAGCTAAAAGATACCATTTTCTATCTTATTCTACAAATTACCAGGTAGCTATTGTATTTGCTCATACTCTTTGCAGAAAACAGACCACCAGTCTTGAGACTCAACCACCTCTTTTGGTTTTGTCCTCATGCCTTAAAACCATGGAGATTTGTTCATAACATTTTCGAGCATAACAAACCAAAAAAATTTCATGCGGAAAATAATTGCATTAAGGGATTTGGTCTTTGTTTTCTAGGTGGTATAACAAGTTGTCATATTTTTCATAGAGACTATTTTTCAACTATGAAAATGTACACTTACTATAGAATCATACTGCAATTGACTGCCATATTTTTATAGCTACCAAGATAATTGTTATTATTAATGTTATGCTACAAATACAAGAATCGGTAGAAAAGGTTCTAGAATTAGAGCATGATGAGAAAAAATATATTATTAATATTTTGCTACAAATACAAGAGTCGGTAGAAAAGGTTCTAGAATTAGAGCATGATGAGAAAAAATACGGATGAACCTTTGTAAACGCAAGGATAACATAATTTTAATATGTAGCCAAAGAAATCATGAAAACATCCCTGTATACATGAGATAATATACTCCGAAACCTTTTCTGCCAAAAAAACCCAACAAAATATCACTCCCGGTATCAACTTAGCCATCAACATAACAAGGTTAGGCCAAAATTACGGAACAGATGGTACATAAATACCAAACATAAAAATCCCTCCATTATTTGTATTGAATGAAAATGGGGTTTATACATATAATTTTGGCAACTGCAATTTCAACGGGATTTTCTTCCCATTGTGCTTATTATTAAGACTTAATCAATTGACTGGCCTAGGATACAAGTAATAGCATCATAAAAACGTTATTTCTCCCATCAAGTAGAGCAGCAGCACCTGAATGAAGTGTACAACTCAATGCACTAGAAAGTAGCAAGTATAACTTCATATTTCAACAAAGATACCACAAAATACCAAATCGTCCTGTTAACATCAACTCACTGCAATAAACAGAAATTCCTCAACAAGTGCAAAACCAAGAAAGATGCATAGAATAGTTTGAAGAAAAGACGTACCTGATAGTGAATATACATATGATTTAACAACAGTGTTTGAAAATGCTGTAAAGGAAAACAGCAAAAAATGTTGGGTAGTCCTGGGACCATCTCAGGCCATCATAAACATGAAGAAGCACAAGGGAGATATGTACATGCATATCGTAAATGATTGATTACTCCATATTACACAAGAAGGAAGCCAAATTTTCCAGATCAGCACAGCTAGTGGCTTCAAAAACTTTTCACTTATAAGACTTTGCAGAACAAGAATAAATGATAAACTCTGTTCATGGTAGACTGCAAACAGTTAATGATATTCGATACCTATTTCATAAGAAATTTGCAGCATGCCACTCGAAGTAGCTTGTATAATGTATTCTTGTTCGTATTTATTGGCATGAAAAACAGCTCAGTCGATGATCCTTGTAAATCATTTACAGGGTGGGAAAAGTGCTTATACTAAGAACATGTGGAATCTAAAACCTCTGAAATTCTTAGGCATTACACGAAATCTCAGAATGTACCAAGTCGCAAGACACTTTATCATTGAAATCTGAAAGTTCAAGAGGAACACGCAGCATGAGTAATCCTGAACTGGGAAAATAATTTACAAGTTAGTTAATCTATTTCAAGGATCTAGAAAATTAGCATGTGGAATATTTTATTTAAAAAAATCAGTGCATAGTATATGTCTACACTTATCAGGGATTGGATAATCATAATATCCATCTCAAAAAACCTTGTGGAATGTATAAGCAAGCAAATGTAGTATTTTACCATCCCATACAAAGAAGACAAGTTTTACTGAAGCTGGGATTATTACATCTTTGAAAAGAAAATAATGTAACTAATAACCATGTCAATTACAAAGAAATTAGTTTAATAAAGGTTACAAAATCCTTCAATTTATAATAAGGTACATTGCATTGTTAATTAATAATTATGACAGTTCCAAAACATTGAAGAAAATGCAGACTTCATCAAATTTAGTATCACGACACAATCTCTAATTCTTTAAATTTCTCCACAGCCACCAGAAATTACAATAATTTCCTTCCGGGAATGTAACTTGGATTAGAAGAATCACAATTCTTGTGTAACAAGGCACTTTTAGGATCACTTTTGTGAAACATCAAGCCTCAAGTACTCCCAACCTCACAAACTTAGTGAGTCATATCAAGTTTGCAGCCTCAACTCAATGCCTCACAAGTCTGACAGCGCAGAATCACAAGTATGCTAAACTAGCAGCAATTCAGGCAGTCATCTTTTAAAAAACTCATTCAAAAATTGTTTTAAGGTCAAGTTATCATTTTGTCACCCATTGCCAATTTTTTTCTGACTTTTTGTGTTAAAAAGTTTATTTTCTATGTAAAGGAGTTGTAAACCATTTGATTCTTGGCATTCAAGGATAGGAGGGTTTGTTTGAAGGGTTTCACATTCAAGTTTTCAGATTGCTTTGTACTAATTAACTATCACCATCAAATCATAGGATAATGTGGAAAGAGAATCAATTGGGACCATTTACTGTCTTATCAAAGTAGGTCTCATATTGCAACAAACCTTATGTCATGCATTAGAATTAGGCCTCCTATTCAAAATCTTCTTATTCTACCCATGGATTGATGTTGTGAGGGCTATTCCATCCATGTAACATAATGTATCAAGTTTCCATACAATGAAATGGAAGTTACCATTCCTGTTGATCTCACCCCTTTCAATACTATAAAAATTTGGAAGGGAAATTCTATAAATTCCACCACTTCCCCATCTCTGAAGTCATTATTGACCCCATTTCCACTAAGCCAACATCCTACAAGAACCTTGGAGATCTTCGTTCCACTTCCTCCAGTTCAACCCCAAAACAATCCCTCAAACCCTCCTTTAAAATAATCAATAAAGTATGTGGAGAATACCAAATCCATGAAGCCTTTCATAGATCTAATCTTCCCATCTCCCCTTGATGCTACAATCAAACCCATTCAAAATTAAGGTTCTCTTACCCAATGTTACAATATAGGCCCACTTCCTTCATCTATACAAACACCTAGTTGATGAAAACATTGAAGGCTTTGATGACATATGGCTCTACAAAGAAGAAGACTATACTACCTGTTTCAAGGGAAAAACTATCCCATGTTTTTGTGCATATTTCACAACATTAATTACAGAGGGAAAGGTCTTGGCCTCAAGCAACTGCAAACATTAAATATTATTGTTTTTCCTCTTCCTCTATTCTTTATCTCTCGTCTCTTCCTCCTTCATTTTTCATTTTTTTTCTGTTTCCATAATCTAAGTTCCAAAATTTAAAAAATGCTACATTTTCAACACTACTCCTGCCTCTGAACGATTGCCTACAATCACATATTGGAACAAAGACAAACATAAGACGGAGGGAATGCAGCAGGCAACTTTGGGCATGTTTGTGGGATTCACTTCAATGTGGGGCCACATAAATTTATGATTCTTGATTTCTGATTATTTTAGTAAACTCTGTATTTTTCCACATTTCTGATTTTCACTTATTCTGATTTTTTACCTGAATGATGTTTTTGGGTTTTTTTAGGTGCTACTGTTGCAAGCTTCAATACATGCATCGGCCATTGTCAGATCAGATATCAACCTCCTACTGTGGATGATATAAAGGGACCAATTTTGGATGAGACTATGACAGGTTTGTGGGCAATCATTAATGAGCACTGGACTGTATGGAAGAGGAAGGACTAAAATATTATGTCCAGTAGATGGATGAATAGGGAAAAAAAGGCCACTGCTAAATTTCCTAGTTTCTTCCTTGTATGAGACAAGCTTTCTTAAGCTGATTGATGACTCCAAAAAGATTAAAACAGACTTTTTATGTTGTGTTTTAGAAATTGAGGCTCACCTGGTTGAGGCAAATGTGATGCAAATAATCACCAAAAATGCAGCAAATTACGTCACTGCAAATCAATTACTGATGAATACTGAATAGACATTGCAGTATTTTTCAAACTCAGCCCATTGCATTGACCTATTGCTGTAGATGTTGACAGATGTCAAATTGTAGAGTTAAAACAATAGTTGGCATACTCGCGAAAAACCCGGCAAGTTGGCGAGTACTCGAGTTTTAGCATGACTTACTCGCCAGCAGTACTCGCTGACTTTCTGGCGAGTACTCGCCGAGTTTGTGGTGAGTACTCACCAGAAAGTCGGCAAGTCTGAATTTAAAACTTGACAGTGGCAGATAAAAGGCACGGGCAGGCAGGAAATGACACCAAAACGAAAAAATAGACCTCTTTTTCGCTCAGCAAGGAAAGGAAAACCCTCAAACACAATAGCCACCTGAAAACACGCCATTTCCAGCACATTTGCAAGATTGAAAAGGATTTTTTTACGAATTTGGAAGGCAAATTTGAAGCACAGGTCAGTTTTTTGGCTTTTGGTTTTTTTTTTTATAACATTTTATTTCATTTTCATTGCAAATTCCAGCTTGTAGGTTAAAAAAAAAAATCATCATATGCTAAAACTAGGTTGTAGTTTTGTATTTAAGTTGCAAAAAATTGGATTCATTACCATTTTTACATGATTTTTTCTGATTCTTTTGCTATTTTCACTGTTTTTTGCATACAAAACTTCTTTTTTATTTTAACCCTTTTTTGGAAAAAATTATTTAGTATCTTTACATTATATTATTTTTTTATGGATTTAAATTAATTTATGTTTATTTAAACTAATTTTATGCTTATTTTTAGTGATTTATGTAAAATTTAAGTTTTTTTTGTATTAAAAAATTAATATTTTGTGCTTTCACTTTGTTTGTGTAGGTTAAATAGATCATAATGGCAAATACAGAAGCTTCTGGATCAGGTTCAGCCTCAAGCTCCACCCCATCGGTGCCACCGTCCATTACAAGCACTCGTCCTGCTAGAGCTAGAGACCCTACCTAGAAACATGCATATCAAGGACCAATACCTGGGTCAGTTATTTGCATTGGATGCACAAACTTATATCATGGAGGTATAAATCGCCTCAATATACCATCTTGCGAGCATTACTCATTGTGATGCTAAGCCTTGTGCACACACCACCGAAGAGATGAATGTTGTGGACTACCTTTTTCCTGAGTAACTTTTATTTACCCAAAGTTAAAGATTTATTAGTAGATATAATCTTCTTAGGTAATATTAAACGCAAGATAAAAATTAATCTAAATTTATTTGTCCATATATTTAATAAAACTTTAAATAGAAATTGACATTGTGCAGCAATAATTAATCCATCAACTATTATTAACATTAATATGCATCAATAATTTGATGATAAAAACATTTATAAAATTTATAAGCAGTAATAATTAAATCAATTAAACATTTAAAGCAATGACTGCAAATAAAATTTATTAACACAAATTTGTAAATCACGGAGAGGATGCTATCCAACACTCAAAGGAATAATTATAGGTCCAAGCTCTCCATGGCAAGGAAACACCTTCGGAGGAAACCAATTCTTACACAAAACCCAACCTACCTCACGACATAAATAACACAGCCCTGGCCAGGACACTCTCGGGTGTACATTGTACCCCGAATTGAACACACATTGTGTGCCCCTTCTCCAAATACCTCAATGCCAGCCAATGACCCTAACCTTCACTCCCTTGTGCCCTCTAAATTCATGTGTTTCTCCCTCTCTTCCTATGTCTGTGTCTTCTTCTCTATTAATTTACAAGTTCAAATAATACCCCAAGGGTGGTTACAAAAGTCACACCCTTTCATAACTACAATAATGTTTGATAATTACATTTATTTTTACATTTTTTTATTACAAATTTATTCCACGAGAAAAGTCCCGTAACAAATGCCCTACTTGCATCTATATAAGAGAAAAATTTGCAAAAGGAGAGGACAAGGGTAGCCATAGCAGCATCCATAGCTGGTGGTCATGGTGCTCAAGTCCAACCAGAATCAAATGAGTATACATGTCAAGGTATAGTGGGCTCTCTTTGTAGTCCTCACATTTGAAGCACATCCACCACCACCACTTCTACTTCTACTAGAGTACCAACAGCAACACCTTCATCTACACGCACACCACATTATTTTTTTGTGCCCAAAAACACATCTAAAGCACAACCATCATTAGATGCTACAAGATGGAACAAGGAAGCGCATGAACATGCAAATATGGCATGTGCAGATTTTTGGTACTTCAACAACATTCCTTTCAATGTGGTGTGTAGTCTTTATTAGAAGAATTTGGTAACTGCATTGTCAATTGCGGGAAAAGGCTACAAGGCGCCTTCTCGCAAAGACTTGAGTGGGAGGTTAGTTAATTTTAATTTTTCATGCTAATTTATATTTATAGTAATTTATGTTAAATTTTAGGATAAATTTATGTTGAATTTATGCCCTTTTTTTCTGTTTAAAATTAAAATTTTGTACTTTGACTTTAAACTTGTAGGTTGCTCACCAATGCAACTGAAAGGGCAAGGCAAATAGTGGAAGAACAAAAGAAGGAATGGAAAAAATATTGCTGCACCATTCTTTCAAATGGGTGGACAGATGGGAAAAATTGCACCATTATCAATTTTTTGACAGCTTCAAATGGTGAGGTTGTTTTTTTGGAATCAGTGGATGCCTCAAACAAAATAAAAAATGTTGAAACCTTGTGTCAAATGTTGGAGGAAATTGTCATGGAAGTAAGCATAGAAAATGTGGTACAAATTATAACTAATAATGCAATGGCATATGTGGCGTCTAAGAGATTGCTCCAAGACAAACATAACACATGTTTTGGACACCTTGTGCAGCACATTGCCTTGATCTTCTTTTTAAGGACATTGGCAAACTTGATTGGCTAACACCGGTTGTAGATGATGTTGTGAATGGTAAAAGCATTTGGAGCTGTCATGAAGCGAGAAATGTAACTCACTGCAAAACTGATGTCAGGTCTAGTGGCAGTGAGGTAGATGAGACTGCCCACTAGTTGCCTGAATGTCGTTTCATCGACCGGAGGTGAATCAGAGTTGGTTGATAACTTCAGCCCCTTCTCCATAGGTGTGGAGGCAGGTTTGCAATCCTGCATCCGAAATTTGTCAAGCAGACTCCAAGCGTATTTAGACTGAGAGATAAAGATGCCACCAGTGGTCTGCCAAACCTCAATACCCAAACAATAATGGAGAAGCCCCAAATCTGTCATGTCAAAAGCCTGACACAAATCCTGTGTAATTGTGGCAATCAAATGTGTTGAACTACCAGTAATGATCAAGTCATCAACATAGACAACAACAAAAAGAATATCATCACCAGAGTGTTTGACATACAAATTATTGTCAAAAGGACTGCGCTGAAAACCATGATCAACCAAGTATTGATCAATCTTGATGTACCATGCACGGGGAGCTTGTTTCAGTCCATAGAGTGCTTTCACGAGCCTATATACCTGATGTTCTTTTCCGGCAACCTTGAAACCAGGAGGCTGTGTCAAGTAGACTTCTTCCTACAACTCACCGTTGAGAAAGGCACTCTTGACATTCATTTGATGAACAATCCATCCGAATTGGCCTGCAATCGCGAGAAGAAGACGAATTGTGCTCATCTTGGCAGTAGGAGCAAAAGTCTCCTCGTAGTCAATGCCCTCCCGCTGTGTGAATCCCCGAGCAACTAACCTTGCCTTGTATTTACCCAGAGTACCATTTGCATGATACTTGACCTTATAAACCCATTTGCAACTGATAGGTTTCTTCCCAAGAGAAAGATCAAAAAGAACCCAAGTGTGATTCTTCAGAAGACTATGGTATTCGATCTCCATAGCCTTTTCCCTCCTTTAGCCTCTGAATATGTCTGAGGCTCATAGATGTTGTGGATGTTGACCATAAGAGCAAAATTGACTGTGTTTTGCTGCTTGCTCTTTCTACGAGTTGATCTACCCTCAATGAGTTCATCATCATGAAGATCCCCAATAGTCTTGAGCCACCACTTAGGCCGATGAGTAGAAGTACCAACATCTGAAAGAGGAGAAACAACATCTCCTGGGATTTTTGGAACAAAGTCATCTAGATGTGAGTCCTGAAGAAAATCAGGTGGTGCTAGATCATGACTTGTAGACTCCTCATCTTCAGAGTGAGAATGCTCTGAAGCCCTGCCATCAGGGGAACCAAGAGGAAGACGAACACCCTCATCAGAAACCTTCATAGGTTGATCCTCAAGGCTTGTAGTAGGAACAAATGGACCAGTAGTCTCATCAATCACAATATCACGACTGAATATGAGACGATCCGTCTCCACATCAATCAACCCGTTTGCCTTGTGATTGTCGCTGTAACCAATAAACATAAGTTTTCTAGCTCTTGGAGTCCAACTTCACACGTTTGGCTTCTGGAATCCATACATGAGTTGTAGAACCAAAGACTTTCAAATGGCCCACCTTAGGCTTACGTCCTAACCAGGCTTCTTCTGGAGTCATCTTCTTAACAGCCTGTGTAGGTGACCGATTCAGGAGGTAGACTGCAGTATAAACTACTTCAGCCCAATATTTCTTAGGGACATTTCTATACTCCATCATAGAACGAGCCATTTCAATAATGGTGCAATTCCTACATTCAACGACACCATTCTGCTGAGGGGTGTATGGTGTAGTGAGTTGGCGTTTAATGTCGTGTGTAGCATAAAATGAAGAGAAGTCAGCTGAACAAAACTCCCCCCCATTATCTGACCTTAGAGTGACAATCTGAGAACCTGATTCTTTCTCAACCAAGGCCTTATACTACTGAAATGTACTAAACACATCTGATTTATTTTTCAAAAAATACACCCACATTTTTCGACTGAAATCATCAACAATTAGTAAAAACTACCTCAGTAACAGATGGAATGTTCATGGTTCCACATACATCAGCGTGAACCAATTGAAGTACCTTGGAGGCTCGCCAAGGATCACCATCCGAGAATGGTGTCCAATGTTGCTTCCTAGCTTGACAGGCTCCACAAACTCCATGATTTTGAGTTTGGATCTCAGGTAGACCAGCAACCAAACCCTCCCGAGACAGTTGAGAGAGATAGTGCCCATAACGTTGATGCCAAATTTTGCTGATGGAAGTACTCCTTGCTGCCAGAGCATGCTCCTGAGAATCATCGGAATCAACAAGTCCATATAGACCATGATCCTCAAGTCCCATAGCAATCGTAGTATGTGTCTCCTTATCAACAATGTTGCAAGTGGACGAACTAAAAATAACATCCAACTGGGGAGAATGCCTCATGATCTGGCTGACGAAGAGGAGATTATGTTCCATGCCTGGAACATAGTAGACATCGAGAAATAGTAAATTTATCCCTCCAGAGTGAATCTGAACATTGCCCTTACCGGCAACTATGTACTCTTCGCCGCCTCCAAAGATCACTGAGTCAGTGAATGGTTCATATTTGGTGAACCAATCTCGACGATGAGTAAAATGCCAAGAAGCCCCTAAATCAATATACCAAGCAGAAGATTGTACTGGATCTTCTATTCTCTTGGCCATAAAAGCATAGAATGCAGACTCTTTTTTCTCAGTGTGCTCTACGACATGTGCCTTTTGTTGAGACCCTCCCTACTTCTTTTGTTCAAAAGCAAATCGTACCCGACAATCAACCTTCATGTGACCATATTTATGGCAATAATTGCACTGAATGTTCTTCTTCTTCTTGTTGTCCTAAGAAGAACCAGAGCCTTTCAGCTGAGAAGATTGAGCCTTCCCTCTGTTCTTAGCAGAAGATTTGGCAAAGAAAGCTTGATCTGTGGAGGTGGAACTGGTACTGCTTCCAAACTGTTGTCGCCATCGATCCTGCTGCAAGAGCTTGTTGCAAAGATCTTCAAATTTGAGATCAACATTGGTGGAGGTGATATTCAGCGTCTCGATGAAATGCGCATACGAACGTGGGAGACTCTTCAAAGTAATGACGACCATGTCCTCTTCCTCCATTGTTCAACCAATCGCCTCCAACTGATCACGAATGTCCTTAATATTTGTCAGATGTTCTTATAAGGACATTTTCTCATCCATCATGATGGAAAAGAGTATGTTCTTGAGAATGAACACTTTGCTCTTGTCGGAGGTTTCATGAAGGGCCTTCAAATAATCCTAGATTTTCGAAGCAGTTTTGTCAGACAGTACCTGAGGTAGTTGCTCATCTGTGACTGAGAGTTTGATGAGCATGACGGCTTCCTAGTTGCGTTCATCCCATTTGTCCTGGTCCTTTCCAACTACAGTGGGACGAATTGAGTTCCCCAAAATGATCTGATCGAGGCAAAGATATTCAAAGATCGTAATCATGCGCTGCTTCCAAGTGTTGTAATTCTTCCCATTGAACTTCTAGCTGCTTTCGAGCATTATATTTGTCAGAGATGCCATCACGTACCCTGAGGTCAAACTGGTGAAGGCAAAACGAAAACAGAGATAGCACAAATTCAAAGACGAAACCCTAGCACGTATTTCGAGGCACTTTGAAGACAAAACCCAAAGATCTAAAGAGTACCCAAAAAAAATTCTGAATACTCAAAAAAATTGTCAACACCCACTTGCACAAATTTTGAGGCACGAAAAACGAGGTACCCAAAAAAAACTAAAGACAACCCAATTCAACTCTTGAAAAACCCACTAAGAATCTGCAATCAAAAAAAAAATGACTTGATCTGAAGGGTCAAAACCCTAGTCAAGTTCTGAAAAAACCCTAGGCGGCCATGGATGCCTAAAAAATGTAAAAAATCGTCTGAAAATCCGCAGCCAAGGAAGGAGAGAGCGTGGGCAAAGAAGAATGCGCCAAAACGCGTCCAAAAAATTCTCAAAAAACGCAGGTCAACCCTAGCCACCGTGCACAGAGCTCTGAAAAACGTAGCCCACAAACACGCGTCTGAAACAAGAGTAGATACACGCAAAAGAGACTCTAAGGTGTGCTTAAAATGAACACAAATCGTGCGCCCAGGAGGAGAAACAAAACGCAAACAGATTCAGAAAGAAAACGTAGCCCGAAATGAAGAAAATGGGTGCATAAAAAAAATGGCAGCACTCGCCCAGATCCGCAGAGAGAAATGCAAGCATAGAGGGCACAAAATCGCGACTAGATACAGACGCAAAAACCCCAAGACGATCATAGGTATCTTCAAGGAACAAAAACGTTTCGAAAAAAATGTTTGAACCCTAGTCACGAATTTCCTTTATGCAAAATCTCCTTCGAAAATTACAAGTTTTTAGAGAGAGAGACGCCAAGGATTTTTACGAAAAAACCTT
Organism: Sequoiadendron giganteum; assembly: GCA_007115665.2. Taxonomy (NCBI): domain Eukaryota; kingdom Viridiplantae; phylum Streptophyta; class Pinopsida; order Cupressales; family Cupressaceae; genus Sequoiadendron; species Sequoiadendron giganteum. The sequence continues at coordinate 18,179,596 of CM021107.1, read as the reverse complement.
TAAAAAAATTTCATAATAGCCACGAATTTTTCCAGCTAAAAAAACGTTTTTCAAAAAACTGAAAAATTTCAAATATTTTTAGAAAAATGAATTTTTAATATTCAAGCTTTGATACCATGTGAATGGTAAAAGCATTCTCTATTAACATGAAAAAGAAAGATTACAATATATGAAGTAGAAAAATACTACTGTAGACATTAAATGTCTAACAACCGACTACTGTAGCAACAGTAAAAACTAAACTAACTAAAACATTACATTTGGCCATTAACATGATGAATATATTATTCTAACAGATGCAAGGAGCATCACAAAATTTATCGATGATCACCCTTGGGTTCTTCATTTGATGAGAGATCACACACAAGGGAAAGAGTTGGCAAGCAGGTGTCGCACAGTTTGCAACAATTTTCCTAACATTGCAAAACATTACTTGTTCAATGACTGCTTTGAAACAAATGTTTGTGAGTCAAGCATGGCTAGACTCATCTTATTCGAATAAGCCTAAAGGAGAGAAGGTTGCAAGCATAGTCTTTGACAACCTTTTTGCACAAAGAGCTATAAAGATTGTGAAGGTAACCTCTAAACTTTGAATCTAAATTCAAGATTGAATTATTTCATTTTTTTAATTTAAGTCTTTCATTATAAATTTGTATCTTTAATCTTTTTGTACTTGTAAATTGTAGGTGTCGGAATCCTTGTTAAGAGTTCTTTGTTTGGTAGATGGGGATCAAAACCCAATGGGGTATTATTTATGAGGCCATGGATATGGCGCAATAGTCTATCAGAAATTATTACAAGGGGAGCAACCTCAAATTTAATCCCATATGGGAGATCATTGATAAGAGGTGGAACAATCAACTCCACCAACCCATCCATGCAGCAAGTACTTCCTCAACCCTCATTTTTTCTATTCAAACACCTTCTCAGATCCTAATGGAGACGTTATGGAGAGCCTCCCCACATGCATTCGAAGGATGATGCCCAAAATTGAGGTGAGAGACCTCATTATCAAAGAATTGGAAAGTTACAAGGCTGGAAGGGGTAGACTCTTTTCTTCAGAGCTATCTATCCGAAGAAGAACCACTCAAACACCAAGTATAAAATTTGGAGTCTTCATTTGACATGCATCTTACAAGTTACAAATTTTAAATTTACAAAACTACAACTATTGATAATTGATAAAATTTGTTTTGACTTTGTTTTCTAACTCTTGATTATTTTATTTTGTGAAGTCTTGGTAGACAAATTGGGGTGCAAATACTCCAAAGCTCCAAAGATTTACAATCTGCATTCTATGCCAACCTTGTAGTGCATCCAACTGTGAGTGCAATTCGAGCTTGTTCGATGCCATCCACACAAAGAAGAGGAATAAATTAGCCCAAAAACGCCTCAATGACCTTGTCTTTGTGCGATACAACCTTCAACTACGCACAAGAAGGGTAGAGGACAAATTAGAGGATCCCATTGATTTGGATGAGATAGATCATTATAGCAACTAGACAAAGCAAGATGAGTAGCCTCCATTGTTTATCGAGGATGAGATTTTGGATTTTGAGAGACAGGCATTGGAGGATGTGGGATTGGGTGCAGTTGGAGATGTAGGGTTGGTGACATTGATGAGGTCGAGGAGTCGTCATTGCCATCTATCACCAAGATGAAGTTTGAGCCATTGCCTTCCATGCCAAGCAAGGAGCCACAACAGACTCCAAGGACTAGGACCTCTACCTCTCCCCTAGTTTTTAGTAGATTAGGGAAGAGGAAGATGTAAAATGATGTATTTACTTTTAGTTTTTCAATTTACTATTTTCATTTTGTCAGCTATCTATTGTATCAGGCTATCAGCCATCAAGGTTCTGCATGAGGATGCGATTTTGTGCTCAATTTGCATTCAAATCAATCAAATTTAATAGAAACCAGTTTTGTACTCATTTATGGACTCATTGGATACATCTTGTCAATGAATTTTGCAAAAACAATGTGTTTCTAAAGTTCTTTAAGCAATTTTTTAATTTGTCGAGTTTTTTTTTTTTTTTGAGTTTTTGTCAAGTCGAAATTTTTGGGTCCGTCGAGTTTTTGTCAAGTCGAAATTTTTGGATCTGTCGAGTTTTTGCCAATTCTGACTTTTCCAACTATGGTTAGAACAGTTGTGAAGCATGGACATAATATTTGCAAATATATCTACAACCATTCTTGGGTCTTCACTTTAGTGAAGAAATTCACAGAGAACAAAGAGGTTTTCCAAACGTACAACTCATTTAAGGAAAATGTTATTAGCAAGGAATGGAACTAGTTTGTCCACTCAATAACCCTTATCGAGGCTAGCACCATAGCATGCACATTTGATGCCAACTTTTGGGTTTCAGCAAAAGAGATTTTGGAAGTCTTCAATTTTTTTCCTCTAATTTTTATTTTATTTTAAACCTTTCTTCGCTTAATGTAAATTTATTTATTTTTAGTTTTACTTTTTATCAATCATGAAGCCATCTGTTACTTTCCTTCATGTGGTCAATATAGAAAAATCCACAACAAGCTATATCTATTAAGGCATGGACAAAACCAAGGAGCATGTTAACACTTTTCTAGTAACATGGTACCCAAGTACCAGCCCATTTGAGACATCATAGATTAAGAGTGAAAAAAAACTTCATAGGTTACTATATGCTTGTGTTGATTTGGATCCCAACCTTCGAGTTCCTTGAAAATAAGGGTCAATGAGGAGGTTATACTATCAACCTCTACATAGGTGTAGAGGCCATGGAGCCAACTATGTAGCTTAGAACAAAGATTATGTGATAAATTGAGATCTACAAACAAGCAACGGGGTTTCTCTTTTCTCCAAATATTTTCAAAACAAACAGAAAAAAAATTAAACAAGTGAAATTGGTAAAATTTTAAAAAATTATGTACATATAGATTGATGGTCAAATGGGTTCATCCTCTGACAGACACATGGACGAAGAATTTTGATGGTGCGTCTTGAGGAAATCCAGGTCCTTCACGAGTTGGTTGCATCATTTGATATTCTAATGGCAAATTGATCAAAGCTGCCTCAAAGAAACTAAATTTGCTTTGCACCCTGCAATGAGTTGTTCTACTCTTGTAATAAACAAGTCGTCTACATATAACACCAGATTAAGTAAATCAATCCCAACAATTATATAATACAAATTAGGATTTGTATCATTTTTTGTGAAGCCCATACTTTGCAAATATTCATCCATCCTAAAAAGTAAAATACCAAGCTCTTGGTGCCTATTTGAATCCATACAAGACTTTCTTTTAGCCTACAAACATGGGATTCGTTCCCATTCACCTCACAGCCTTGAGGTTGCTCTATATACACTTCTTCCTCAATGATACCATTAAGAAAATTTGTCTTAACATCCATTTGATGTATCTTCCATCCCATAAATGAAACTAAAGACATAATTGTTTGTATCTAGCAATTGGAGTGAATGCCACCTCATAGTCCACTCCCTCTTTTTGGGACAACCCTCTCAACACAAACCTCACTTTGAACTTCTCAATGTTGCCATATGCAACATGCTTGATTTTGTAGAGCCACTTGAAACTCACAACTAATTTTCCTTTCAGTATTGGCACAATGTCCCTAACATAATTTTTAATGATGGATATGTATTCCTCCACCATAGCATCCCGCCAAACCTACTAATCTATTGCTTCCTAGAAGTTGGATGACTCTAAATCTATGGTGCCATTCATCAATGCCATGTAGTTTGGAAACTTCTTTGGAGGCCTACTCTCCCTAAATGTGTTCTAAGAAGCCTCAACATGCTCTTAAGCATCACTCAATGTCTATATGAAAGGACTCCTAACAAATGTAGAAAGGGCTAAAGTCTCTTCTAAAGATTGTTGTTCTAAACTAGAAACAACAAGTGTCTTTGGAGACAACAGACACAACATCTGGAGTTTCCTACTCCTCATCCTCTATTATTGGAACAAGCTCGTGGGACTTCCTAGATGCAAAGTCTTCCTCAAACTTTACATTCCTACAGACTATCGCCTTCTTCTACTCTAGAATATAGACCTTGTAGGCCTTTAAAGTCTCATTGTAACCCAAAAATAAACACTTCTTGTTGGAAGTTTCCAACCTGGTCCTCTTCTCTACAAATATATGAATATAAACTGGACAACCAAAGATGCGGAAGTGACTCACTTTTGGCTTAATACCAATGAATGCCTCCTCTAGTGTCTTGTCCTCCAAGATCCTATGAGGAGACTTGTTTTGGATGTATAGTGTTGTGTTACGTGCTTCTGCCCTAAGAAACATTGGTAAGTCTTGGTCGTGAATCATGGCCTTAGCGACCTCTATAATGGATCAATTTTTTATATTTTGTAACCCCATTCTGCCATGGGTTGTACAAAATAGTCAACTCCCACTTGATCATTGCCTCCTTGCAAAAACCCTCAATCTCCTTGGAAGTATATTCACCCCCATTGTCTGATCTCAGAACCTGGATTTTCTTACCTAGTTGATTTTCCATGAGAGATTTAAACTCTTGAAACTTGCTAAAGTCCTCATCCTCAATCTTTAAGAAGTAAATCAACATCTTGTGAGACAAGTCATCAATAAAGGAAAATTAATACATGCTTCCTAAAATTGATGTTATTGACATCAGTCCACAAATATCTGAATGCACTACATTTAGGATTTCCTTAGATCTATGCTCACTACTTGGGAAAGGAACCTTGGCATATTTGCCAAGTGTGCATCCTCTATGTATTCCCTATTGATCAATGTTGAAATCTAGAAGACCTATGACTATCTCCCTCAAATTAGGCAATACTTTGTAATGCAATTGGTCCATCCTCTTGTGCCATAACTCACACAAATTATTGCTATTATGAATTAGAGCTAAAACTAGTTCAACTTATAACTTGTGTAGATTGTCTGCTCTAACCCCTACTACTTATGCAATATCTAGGCTAGATTATTTTGGCCTAATAAGGACTTGTTGATTCTTGAATTCAACTACATAGCACTTATCTTCCAAAATTGAAACTAAAAGCAAATTTTGCATAGATTAAGAACAAACAAAACATCATCAAAATCTAAGGTGTTATCTAATTCTAGTTGAAAGGGAATTGTATCGACACCTACTATAGGATACTTGGCATCATTCCAAAGTTAACATTCTTTTAAATTGGTAAAAAACTGTTGAGTTGATGTCATATATCAAGATGCCCCACTATCCACATACCAAGCATACCTTGGAATCATGCTAATAGAAATCCTTCTCAAACTTGGCAACAAACTCGTTCATCTAAATTTCTGCAAATGCTACTTCCTTCTATTGTTGTTTTCTATTGTTCTTCTTGTCTAGACACTATGATGCATAATGACCAAATTTATGACAAATGTAGAACTTTATTTTACTGGAGTCCTTCCCTAGCTATAAGGATGAATCCCCATCCTTTCCCTTACCCTTGTTGGCCCTTTTTCCTTTACTTTTCTTCATTTGGCTAAATTATCGTCACCACCCTTCTTGTCGACTTTTGACTCCATTCAAGTTTCCTCTTGAATAGAGTAATCCCAAAGTCTTTCGAAAAAGGAAGATTCCCTTGGGCACAAATACCCTATACAAATGCTTGCAATGAAGATGAGAAATCATTCAACCCCAAGTTCGCTAGCTTTGCATTTTCAACCTTCTCCACAACTACTACAAGTTAGTCATGTAATTGTGTAGCCCTCATCAAGTAACTAGTTAATTGAATCTGATTTAGTCATGTCTATGGATCTGAATTTGTTTTTCAATATTATCTTTTTGTTTATGTTCTCACTCTTGTAAAGATTAACCATAGCATCAAACATATGCTTGGTTGTTTTCCTTTCAAATAAAAAAAAAATTAAATGATCCTTTACCACATACATGATCATCCGCTTGGCCTTTACCTCTTTCTTTTATGAGTTGCCAACTACTGTGAATCTATAGGTGGAAGCACCTCATCTTTTACAATATCCCAAAGATCGTTCTCTTCCAACAACAAAGTCACTTTGACTTTCCAATGCAAGAAATCTAATTCACCTTCCAATCTATCGTCAAATATGAGGCTAGGTAATGCCATTTTTGTCATCTTCCACAAAACTCTCAAATCTAGAAAAAGAAATTGCTCAAAAGATTTTGAAAAATATCTTTAAAATTTGCCCTAGTTGTGGATCCTAAAAACCCTAGTTGATTGGTTTTATGTGCCTTAGCCGATGAACTGCAAAAACCAGCTCAAAAAAATAGTATTCTGGAGAAAACAAATTCTAGCATGATTTTACAACAAAAAAAAAACAACTTTTAGATATAGAACTCTCCCGATTTCGCAAAGAATTAGTCACGATTTTTTGATTGAAAATCTCTACAATTTCTCACCTTCTCTAGCGTCACAATTTGCAAATAAAATGGCACACAAAGTTTTCAACAAAAAATACCTCCACAATTATACAAAAAAACTAGTTGCAATTGTTTATCCTTAAAAATGATGTGATTTTCAGTTCAAACCAACCCGTAAATTCTTTAAAAACCAATCGCAATTTTCCTTTAGAGAATTCCATGTGACCCTTGGAAAAATTGCTCGCACAATCCTTGCAACCTACTTTGATACCATGAAGAGTTTCAACCAAGGCAAATGAAGTCCTAATGTTCCATAACCTAAATTATTCTTTAAAACATTACATCAACCATAGTGTTAACAATTAGGATCTTAGGATACTAATCATTATAAATAAAATGAGAACTATATGAGCATAGATTTTACACATTACACAAGATATACATGAGAAAACCCTTTTAGGTAAAAAACCCCATAAAGCATCATTATATTAGAACACTTACAAAAATAGTCTATTATAAAGTAAACTGAACCCGAGGAAACTCATCTACATACTTCAACAAGGCCAATAATACCTCTTGTGCATAGTGATATAATTCACTAGAAATCTCCAAATTCCCACGCTCTCAAATGAGAGAACCTCTTTAAATATAGGAGAAAGGGTAGCAAAATACCTGAAGGGGTATTATTAGTGTCATGCCCCCGCCATGATCAAACTACAACACTAAATTATAAAAAGAAACCAAGCAAACAAATAAATAAAATAAATAACAATATTAGTTATTACATCTTTGCTTGCTGACCCTCATTATTCTAATGCCGCCCTTAAAATAGAAATTAAATTAAATTTATTATATTAACCTAGTCGACCCATATCTTGGCGCTCGAGTATAAGGCAAATATAAGTATGTATTAATTGCCCAAGTCATGGGGGTAGAATGGATAAAAAAGGAACAGCGATCAACAATGATTAATAAGGGTTGTGATTCCACAAGGCAAGACAACAATTAAGTTAATAGTCATATGTTAGCCAAAGACATCGATTAGTCAAATAAGTGATTAACATAAGGTAGCACTAGGTTCCAAAGGACATCCCCTTTCTAGAGATCATATCCTTTGGGAGAAATCACATCCTCTCAATGAAGAGGCATGAAGGTAAGTAGTATAAAGAGAATATGAAAGATGTATCAAAAGGGGATCACATTTATGGAGGACAGAGATCAGAAAACAATAATCACCTGCACTCAAAATAGGCAACAAATATAGAAAGGAATCCGCAAGTAGTAATATCTCCTGAATATTAGATCAGCAAACATCTTCAGAAATACACTCATAATTCAGGCATAAAATGGGAAGAAGACAAGTCTTATACATATACGATCTGCAATCAGCAAACAACAGCAGAAGTAATCGACCAACAGCATAGCCTCTTATACATATACAGCAGATTCAATCAGAGTAACAGCATAATCAATTCCTGTGGTATGCATAGATAATTGTTTTATACTTATTTATCACATAAATGTAGATATATATAATTGTATTGTACCAATTAAACACCAATATAATATCATATTATGTAGCATATATTTACTGAAATTATGAACAGTGATATGATTCTGGTTTGGCAATAATTGGTCCAAAGGGATGAGGGAAGAATGCAAGGAGGGAGAACTGTCAATGATTCCTCACTAGGTATGGCACCTCATAATGATGGATAAGGACCATCGGTTAAGGACCACATGAGGCCAAGGAGGATAAGGTCCTATCCTTGGGCCTAGGGTTGAGGATCAAGGACACCCTATTGCATCCTCTACTATCCCCACTTGAACCAATTGTTGAAGTTAAAAGAGAGGGATCTTCAAACATAAGAGGAGGGGTTGGCGCGATGGAGGAGAACAGTGTAAAGCCCTCACTAGGTACACCACCTCATGATGATGGTTAAGGACCATAGGTTAAGGACCCACATGAGGCCACAGAGGATAAGGTCCTACTGTTGGGCCTAGGGTAGAGGATACTTGGGGCACCTCATCACATCCTCCTCGTTATGGTTGAGCCCACATAGTCCTTGGAACTCGTTATAGTGATATATATAATCTCTCTTAGACCTAGAATTAAATGTATTTCATGGATTATGCCTATCATGTTTACTTACCGTGGTTGCAGGTTTCCATAACCAGATTTATACCATCTCAATTTTGAGTAGGGAATTATATCTTTAACTATAATTTGCTATTGGTTTCATTTGGAATTGTGATTTTAGGATAACATATAAGGTGATCCCAAAAGGGGACATTACAATTAGTCACACCTATTCAACAACCACCATTCATAAATAATAATAGTCTAATAATCAACAACCATCATAAATAAATAATTAATAATCTAATAGTTATTAGACTATAATTATTTTAAATGTGATATAATTAATAAAACATATAATATATAAGGTTTTATAACCTTATATTAGAACAATATATAAATGTTATTAGGGTATGACCTAACATTATGTTCTAACACTCCCCCTTAATGTTAATAGGGGGCTTCACATGTCAATTTCCATAAAAGAAAAAATGAAGGACCCCAATGACATAGATCTTCTTTGATAGTAATAAATAGGGACAGAAATATATGCCAAAATGAAGAGCATGTATTTCGGACTACATGAAAGTCAACTTGTCATAATTTATAATCCTAGTGTTTTAAAAATGAGGCTATATATATGAGGTCTTATAAATATATTTATTGAAGCCCAAGTCTCCTCCAATCAGCCTCAACCCAAGTTCATTGCATAGCGTTTGTAGGATTTAATAGAATATGCCCGTAGGGCTTAATATAATGCAATGCTTTTATAAGTGGAAGATTTACAAAGAGAAGAACTTTAATAGATGCCCATTGGAATTATACATATAATGCCTAGAGGTCTTATTTTATGCTTGTTAGGTCTTACATCCAAGGATTTAGCCATCTCGAGGTGTTAGAAAGCCCTAAGGTCTTATATTTAGAGATGCCATTGTTTGCATACTCTCCCTCAATGGCAACTCCTTACAACCAAACATTGAGTTGAATTTGGAGTATATAATGCCTAAAGGTCTTATGTTATGTCTATTAGGTCTTATATCCAAGATTTAGCCACTAGGAGGTGTCATAGACATGCACAATTCCCTTGAATGGCATCACCTCAAAGCCAACACTCCACAGAGATTTTGATATGTGATGGTTGAGATTCCACTCTATTTCTTCTTGATCATAGTATACCACTTGATAGTTAGATGAATAGAACTAGAGAGAAATTTTATATGGAATACTTCCCTTGAGTGAATGATCTTCAATATGATTTTCTCTCTTTTTTTGGTGGAAATGAGAGTCTTTGGTAAGAGTAAAATAACTCCAATTATCAAACAATAAGGTGGTACTTTTATTACTATCCATTTGAAACTCTTCCATAAATCTTCAATGCCACACTGATTCTTGGAGAGATACTTTTAAATTTATCCTTTTGATTCAAAAACTATAGAAGATAGCATTTTATAAGTATTACGCCATCCATGGAATAGCACCTACACCATTTATCTTGAAGACATAGTTTTTGGTAGAAAATAGTCAATAGTTAGTAACACAATAATCAATTAAAATTTATTCTTGGTGCAGAAATAGAACATAATATTTTCAATATGCATTTATTTGCCAATGAGCATATAATATTCCTCATAAGTCTAGAATATAGTCAATTTGATTATAGATAACCCAACGATCATTAGCGAGAAGACCATATGAGATTTCCATGAACATAAATATGAATAATTTCTCGTGTTTATTTTAAAGAAAAAGAGTTTGACCATATAGCAATGATTAAAAAAGTAAGCAATAGGTGAGCTATCCTTTCTAGGCTTGCTCCCCGAATAGTGTATCAGGGCGATAACCACCCATTATAATGGTCAATACAAGAAGTTTATTTATCATAATAGTAAGGTTTAAAAATGGATCAGCTGCAACATAGAGCAACAAATCTCCTTGCAAGCAGATGCATATTAAAGTTAGGTTGTATTCAATGCTCCTAAGTAAGTTCAATGCATGTTGAGCAACCATTTTAACTGTTGTGATTATCATGAGATTCCTTCTCCTTAAACTTATTCTTCAAAATATTACGACTTGAGTGCTAGGATTTGTAAAATAGTTGTATCCATTGAAGTAAAGTAAATAACAACCATTGATGAGAATAGGGAAACATCTTTCCTGTTGTATTTCCTCATGTAACTTCCATCATGTTTCATCAACATCGCAATGTTTAATAGTAGTAACTACATTAAGTTTATCTAAACTTAATCTTAATACTTGTCAATTGAATGTTGTTAAGACAATTTTATCGTTACTTTAATGATTTGGGAGATTTGGATGAGCTACAATTAAATCCACTATTGAATAAATGAGATGGATTGGAGATTTTAAAAAGTTTGATAAATTTGAACAAAATTCATCAACATTTAATATTTTAGTACTCCAACAAGACTAACACTCAAAATGATATCATGCAAGAAAAAAAATCGTATTAATATTTTGAGAATTGGCATAACTTTTATGATAGTTTTGTTCTCTGTTGAATTGCATTCCAATTTATACACCACCCAATTCATCTTCTAAATCATGCTTAATTCAATAGCTTGATTATTGAGGTTCTTTCCATTTAGTTGAAGGAAGACTATCAAAGGTTAAAACAGCTATCACATAGAGGAGTTTCCCCCCACTTTCTCAAACAAAAAACACCACAAATTTTCGTTCCTTCGGAAAACTCAAAGGCCACATGTAAACTAAGAAAGGTTTTGATTGGTTCTTAAGTCAAATAAACATATATCTTCTTAAGCTTGGATATAAACATCTACACAACCTTCATCTCATCTACAACTCTAGATATAGATTCAATACCATCAATGAATTAGTGTAAAATTAAACCGATTTATAAATACTTCCCACATGATCAAATATACAAGTACGAAGGAGCCAAGGAAGCTCTTGAATGACACGTCATTATCAACACCAAAACCAACTTCTATCATAATAAACCAATGTTCCATGGGGACGCGTCCCCTCCCCAATCCCCACGTTTCCGAGACAGGGACGTCTCGAGGACGGGTCGAGGACATCCCCCCGCCATACCTCCACCACCACCAGAACATCGGGGACAGCTAGGAGACGTTGGGGACGGCTAGAAGTCTTTGAGACATCCCGGAGATGCCCAAAAGTCTCCCACTCTAGGACATGCAAAAGGTGTTTTTTTTTCAAATTTCTTTTTAATACTTGGAAATTCTTGCCTTGGGCCAAGTCCTAAAGGCAAGTGGGACTCCTCCATTGCTTCTAACCTCTACAAAACACTCTCAAATATTCTATTTTTCTCACATTTGGTTTTTCATGTTTTGCAACAGCTAGGTGAAGAGAGAAAACAATGAGAAGAGTGAGTGATTAGAGGCCTCCCTTCACTACATTTTGACATTTTGTACTTATTTTGATATCAATGTGTCATGCTACTCATTGTAATCATCTTTATGATATTTTCAATATAATAGAAATCTCCAATTGGCAATTTGACATTTTCATTTGTCAAATTTTATTTAGTATTCAAGTATTTAAAATGTTAGTATTTGCAATTTTACTAATTTGCCAAAGTTTAATTTGAAATGTGATTCTTAAACATCTTTTTATAACTAGTTTTTCAAGTACTATATGTATATTAGCGCCCCCCCACCCCACCCCCTGCCGCCGTCCCTGAGCTTCGACCCTTTGTACCCCCATCCTTGAAACCCATCCTCGATAGGAAACTCCATGGAACACTGTAATAAACCCATTATCGATAAAGAATTAAGTAGCTCTTAAAAATCTAACCCATTTCCATATGACAAATGTTTAGCATTAGACATTTTGGTAAATGACAATTATGTAAAGATTTTTACAAAGCACTATCACCCTCAATTCCTAACCACATGAATGATCAATCATAATATGATTAACATTCAAACTCCCTTTGATTCATGGATTGGTTGCAATCTCGCTATTGACAAACTTTGAATCAAGTTCCTCATCAACATGAATTATGGGATAATTCTTAGTCAAGAAAGATTGGACATACCAATCATAGTTATGTTGACCTTACTTCCACCAACCCTACAGATTAGCCTTAAGGGAAGGAAGCCTCACAGTCAAGTCACATGTGGTAGGTGGCATACTAGTGGCATACAAGAATAGGTTGAGTCATAGACATTCAATCAATCGAACTTCAATGAAAAAAGTTCACTAGAATCAAAAGAGATTCACCCATGCTTATAAGCTTGCACTTAATCTAAGAAATAAAGGTCAAACCAAAATTTAATTTAATTTGCATTCAAATGCAGACATACTTTTGTAGGGAGGATGTCGAATCAAGTTTAAAGGCATGCATTTGTCGTAAAAAGGAAGTTGACGGGTCTTCAAATAAAGGTCCAACGAATAAGAAATTTGATGACACCCACCCAAAATATTCACACATAATTTACCTAAATGGTAGGCTCAACAATTCATGTGTATATAAATATTATGAAAATATTTATAATTTAATCCCCTACTTGCTTGGTAAGCATCAAGTCCCACACTAGATCTTAGCATCTCAATAACCAATTGTTCACCTTTTTGTTGACAATATAACTAATAATTTTACATTATGCAAGCCATTGGGGATTGGATGGCCCTTAAAGATTTTCAATGGCTTCACAAACACTATTGTTTATTGTTATTCCCTTGCAATAATATCTTGTTTATGGTTTCATGTAGAAGAGAAGAATATTATGATTTACATGCACAGTATAGTGAGTGAACCCAACACAATAACCATAATTATGATGGGAATAAATAGAACATCATCAGATATATTAAGGTGCTTGTTATAGACAACCTAACTAAAAAACCAAATTCATCATCCAACACTATGAGAAGGGTGAAAGAATTTTATGGCTTTTCAGATGCGACGAGCAATACAATTGACTTGGTGTTCTTTGTTGTGTTTGAAAAAAATATATGTAATGGAAGCACAATCAAATACCAAGGAACAGATTTCTTCACGATGTCCTCTAGAGGAGAGATGTTTGTGGTGGGAGAAACATAAAAATTGAGATATGCTTGTGCGTATTCCATCATCACTCTTCAATTAGCCAATAGCATGGATGGTAATATCAAATTCAATAGCACCTTTTGGCTAGGTTAAATTTTTCAAAGTTGCAAATTGCAATACATAAAAAGTTTCCTAATTTAGGAATTTATTTGAAAGTTTCAAAATTTAGAAGGTCAAAAAATGGAATTGTTTGACGAAATGTAATGTGTCAAGAAAATGCCATTGGTAGGTGAAGAGTCAAAAGCATTTCTTGACATGTATGCAAAAGTTTTCAAATAAATATGCAAACAAATGTTGCACCCAACATTTCCCATGCATCATTAATGGGAAAAGTGGGTTTCTCTACAAAGCTTTGAACAAGGAAATGATACCTAAAATCACAATAGAAGATGAAGCATTTGACATAATTGTTCAAACAAAAATGAATAAATGTAGTCCAAGAGATTCTCCAACATCTCCCATGCATTAGTTAAAAAAATAGCATCGTTATCTTTTAGCCAACAAGAATACGGTGACATGTGTTGCCATGAGAGAAATGGTGCAACAATTTAATAGTGCATAACAGTGTTGAAATGTAACAATACAATGGTGACTTGTGAACCGAGGTGAAATTTTCTTGTATTTGTTTTGATTCCCCTTGGACGCCAATATGCGAATATAGAACAGATTGAATGCATGATGAAAAAATAGGGATAAATAGAGGCCTTGGATTGCTTACAATATGGACAAGATGTACTCCAATGTGACCTGCACAACATAGATGTCGGGCCCAATCCATCTTCCATTTTGTGTTGCAAATGGGAAATCCTAACCTTAAGCTCTCATCGCTCCTCAATAACAATCATGTTATGTTTCGATATCCCTAAACTACTTAACTCAATGAAAGATATGTTTACTACTTCCCTTAATACGCTCATTCATGACATCAAAGAAACCAAATGTATGGGATTACGTGCCTTATTTTTACCTCAATATGTACTATTTTGAACATCTAGCCAAGAATTGGATATTTCAAATTTAGCATATAGGTGTATAATAACATTCTAATGTCCCCATTTTATGCTTTATTGTTTTGTGAGCTTTTGGCTAGTTTTTGAGTTTTCTCGTAAGCTTTTGGACATGCTTGGAAGAACTCCAAACTTCTTGGAGGATGCAAGTTCAACATTTCAGGATTTCTATTGGTGGCATTGAGCTCAATGGCATTAGAGATTATTGTGACGCTTTCAAAAGCGTTTTCGAGCTCCTGGTGTGTTCTCCAAGCTTCTTGAAGAGCACGTCTATTTTTAGTAAGCCATCCAGTTGGCTCCAATCATCATCATACATCTTCAATATCATCCCAATGTGATTAGAGCTTGATTCCATTTTAATTTCACTAATGTTGTCTAATGTCAAGAAATAATAAAAGGACAACTTAGTGTAATAGCCCATTGGGAAGGTAATAAAATGTTTTAAAAGTTGGATGCCTAGTTGAGGGGGCCTTTGAACATGAAATGTTATAATTATTTCAAAAAGCCAAAGGTTATTTTTGAGGAAAAATGAATTATTATAATTTTAAAATTGTAAATTCCCTCCAAAAAGTTATAAAAGGAGGTTTGGGCTCTCATTTGCATATGCTAAAGATTATGAATAGTGAAATGCTGCCAGATTGAACCTATGTGTTCTTTCTCGAATCTTGTGGAGACGAAAACCCTTATTGGATCACTGATTTCAGATTTGAAAGAAAATCCCTAACTGGTTAGGTTTGATTCTACTCAGGAATCACCGTTATTATTTACAGAGTTTGCAGATTAGGGTTCCAGAAATGAAGATCGTCATGGTGTTTTGATGTGCAGATTTTGGAAGTGTTTTGCATTGAATTTCAGTGGATTTTTTGGTGTATTTTGAAGAGACACAGGGGTTTTGTGCTGGGGAGGTCGTACATTTCATGATTTGCTGAAAAAAAAGCAATAGGGTTTAAAACCCATTTGGGAGAGTGTTATTTGTTCTCCTTATTGTAAGGTGAACCTATTGAATAGAGTTTCAGGCGTTATTGTTGCTTGCACAAATTTCTATGCAAGGTTGTACCATTGCAGGATTGCCTGTGGTTGGCATGTGGATTTCCTAAAGCCTATCACTTGGTTTGCTGGAGGTGTATCATCATTGTGGGAAGCATCAAGACCCTTGTTATCATTTGCAGGTGTTGTGATATTGAGCTAGCTCTGTTTGAAGGTGCTATGAATTTATTGCTGAATTGCCCCTGCCTCTAGCGCCATTGTTCTGAGACTGTACAGGTCTGAAATCTAAAATTGGACCATTACTTGCGATTTCCATTAACAGGTGAATGTTTTTAAGGTTGCTGGGTTGGTGTTTGGTGACAATTTAAAGTTGTTTTGGGGTGTTGAGTGCACATATTTGAGCCATACAGTTCTGGGTATGGTCTGAAAATCTATGACAGACCTATCCCTGTTCATTTCAAAGCCATTGGAAGTTGTTTGGTGTTTGCTGGGTTGGCATGGAGCAAATCTGGGTCATTGGGAGGTATTATATGTGTGAATGAAGGAGGATTTGATGTATTTTCATGGCACCAAGCCTTGTAATGAAGGCATTTCAGTGATTTCACACCTGCAACAGTTTATCAGTCCTTAGCAGACCTGTAACTCACTATCTTTTTGCTTTCTGAGGTTGACTTAGTAGTGTTAGGTTGTGCTGAGCGTTTGGTGATCATTGGAGGTGACATTGGTGTGGTTTGAAGGCTTTATTGAAGGTTTCACCTCATTGTTTAGGCTTGTAACAGTCATTATCAGTGTTGCTACCTCTCAGAACCACGTTGCAGACCTGTTCACCACTGTCTGGGAAGTTTGGAGGGCGTTTGGGGTTGACATTTTGGTGTGTTTTCATCTCTGGCACTTGGAAGTGTATTGTTATCCACTTGGGAAGCTTGCTGGGCGATCTGTAACAGCAAGTCAAAGGCTCATTATCAGACCTGCTACAGACAATTCCTTCACTGTTCCCAAGGTATTTCATGTTGGTTTCATGTTGGTACTCCATGTGAATGCTTAATTCATGTATTGGCACCACTATGTGAGTGGTCATCTTGTAAACAATTGAACAGCAGTAATGTGTGTATTTATAATTTATATCAGACTTTAATGACAGCAGTGTGCTTCAATTTGCAAGTTAGTTATTGTTATATTGCCAAAAGACCCAAATAAAAGTAGGGTGGTTATTACAAGCATTTTCAATAAAACCATTTGGGACACACCTTTTTCATATATAGGGTGGTATTATTTCATATTTTTTTCATTTTATTGTGTTGATATTTATATTGAAAAGATTTTTGTACCATGTTTTCTTCTTAACAACAATTCTCTCTCTATATATGTTCTACAAGAAATTAAATCAGATTGATGGGAAAAAAATTAATATAGAAAAAAAAGATCTAAAATGTCAAAAAAAAGAAATAAAAATTGTTAAGAGAAGGATATCCTCTAGCATTACTTGTTTTGGTTAGGAGAAAAGAGTAGTATGAAAATTCTCTCAAATATTATATAGAAAAAGTGATCATTTCCTAAATTGCTTTGATGAATTAATTTTGAAGTAATAGAAAAAGCACACCAGAGGTATTGCACAAATGGCCTTACACTAGTGTTGATTAAACATAAATAGGTTTCCCATTAAATTCTATATGTCTTCTAGTATAACCTGTAAAAAATGTTTAGTATATAGCCTAACCTATTCTGATACCATATTAGAAATTAGGATCTTAGGATACTAATCATTATAAAATAAATAAAATGAGAATCATACAAATGCAGATTTTACACATTACACAAGTTATACATGACGAAAACCCTTTCGAGTAAAAAACCCCATAAAACATCATTTTATTAAAACACTTACTAAAAATATTCTAAAATAGACTGAAGCTGGGGAACCTCCTCCACATACTTCCACATGGCCAATAATACCTCTTGTGCATAATAATACAATTTATTACAAATCTCCAAATTCTCACCCTCTCAAGTGAGAGAGAACCTCGTTAAATATAGGAGAAAGGATGACAAAATACCAAGGGGTATTAGTCACATCTATTCAACAAACACAATTCATAAATAATTAATAAACTAATAGTTATTAGACTATAATTATTTTAAATGGGATATGTTTAATAAAGCATATAATATATAAGGTTTTATAATTTTATATTAAAATAATATATAAATGTTATAAGGCTATGAACCCTAATAACATTATCTTCTAACATATAGCAATTGAAACTTTGAACAATGAAATCATATAAATAATTACAACTTCAAATCAACTTTTCATTCCTTCAAAAAACTTACAAGGAAACCTCTACAAAACTGTTCACTAGACAACTGCATGATAATTTATCACCGTATTTGATTGTTCTATCTTGCGCCTATCTTTATAATATATTCAAAAGTTCCTTATCTCTCACAAGAGATGAGTTCGGAGATAAGTCTAAATCATTAATGTATATCTACACTTTATTAGACATAATTAGCTATATAAAAGAGTTTCACTTTTTAACTAAAAGTGAAATGCAAAATAGAGTAATTCAAACCACTTCCATCACATTCACATTGAAGCTATGTGGAAGTTCCTATTTGAGCTAAAAACTCAACAAATATTAGGGTGGGATTTCTTGGAGGATGTCAAGCGCCATCAAGTAAATTATAAAATCTGGGAGAATTATGCCAATATTCCTCATTTGCTGCCAGCCCGTGTTCAACATCCTCATGTGCCACCAAACAGCATTAGATTAGGGTCTGATCGTCTGTGTCTAGGGTATTTCCAGCATCCTAAAACACAGGGATGTCAGATTGCAGTCACCAGCTTGCAAGAAAACATTACAGGGAACTTTGAAGGTTAATTCAGAGCAGATAACAGTTTTGTGCACTCCTAGAATTGATCACATGGATTTCCAAGCAAGGAATTTAATGAATATTCAAGTCTGATCACAGACCTGCCTGCATTGAAATTGAAGATAAGGAGATATATCAGGTGTCACCTTGACTGCAGCCAGATCTGACTTCTACCATCAGCCACTCATCATTTCAGGGGTTAATCAATTCATCACAGCACCCTCAACAAGTGACCAACATCTAATCTGCAGCTTAATACCCAATGAATTGATATTTAATTTGTGTAATTCTGAGATTTTAATGTTTCGGCACCTAGGGTTTGTAAACCAACCCTCTATTTTGCAGTAATTCATATCTGAGATTATATTGTGATTGCGACCTAGGGTTTATACCAGACAAACCAGACTCAAATTCATCATATGAAATAGTGTTTCAGTATTTGAGGATTTGATCAAGCATATCCAGCCATTTGTTTTCAATTTTAATCTGCTATTCCAGTTCATTTTGGTTGTCAAAATTCAGGAAATACCAAAAAAATCATTAAAAAACTTAAGATAACAAAAAGGGACATCACAAGCAAGCACAAAGATTGGCAATGCATGGGTTAAATGACCTTGTATTCATCTGCTACAAATGTCATCTCTGCCACAAGCAAATTATAAGAGTTGATACAAACTTATTCTATATCAAGCTAGAGGAGTTTAATTCACAATCAAAGTGGATCACTGAGGCTGACAAGCTCATGCATTTTGAGAAAGGCCATGCATATGTGGAACAGGGTAACCATGAGGTGATCACAATGGTGCTAGGGTAGGAGGAGGAGCCAGCCATAGAACCAGACATATAACAAATGAAGTTACTAAACCTAGTGCCTGTAAAATGCCTACAGTCGCATCCATTATGTGCTCAAACAGCCACAGGTACCTTGATATAACGACTTCAGTCAGAAAGGGTGAAACCATATATGTTAAGTTTTTGTTTTTGTTTTTGTTTTGTTTTTTTGCAGATTGGAAATCCATATGTACAACAAGAACAGCTTGATTAATATTAAAAAACAAATATTCTTTCATCTCAACTTTCATTAGTCAAAATCACAATATATACTTAATTATTGATACAAACTTGTGTATAATATAAATAATCAAAATAGTTTCATGTGTAATTTGCATTGATAGGATATGGAAAAAATACTGAAAAAAAGATTCTAAAATTAAGCATATTTTGTGTTTTCTTAAAATTGCCAAGTCCAAGCCGAGAATTGCTTGCCAAATTTTCATTGAGTCTGCACCTCATTATGCTTTGACTAAATTTTGTAATTATATAATGTAGATGGCACTATATTTTTAACTTAATATTCCAAGTATATCGTGTAGATGGTATCATGCTTGACTTGTCAATCATTGATGACCGAGTTAAAATCATTATTTATATTGTTAGTCATTGTTCTATCAATCAAGGGCTCCTGCAAATACTCAGAAAAGCCCAGTAAGATTTGGATTCACGTGGATGAACGTAGGTAAACATCCTTAATACTCATAGAAATGCAAAATTAAGCAAAAAATGGGGGAGCATCCCCATAATGGCGCCAAGATGGGCTAAAACATCCTAGCAACAGCTAGCCCACCCTACCTAGTAGTTGGGGATGGTAGAGGAATATCTCCTCCCCATTCCCAAAACATCATGGATGTCTGGAACAGGTGCCTTGGGGAAAGCAATTATCTCCCAAGTAAATTGTGTGTTAGATTGTCATTACTATGACATCACATTGCCTTAGAAGACGAATAATAGGAGACTTCATATTGACTAGACAAGACATAAGGCACCATTCCCTGCAGCAGAGATAAAATAGAGAGTTGCAAAAAATTCAAAAGGCAAACAAGAACAAAAGGCAGCTGAGTTATTCAGATACTCAGGAAACTTCACTGATGTGTGAAGAAGTGCATTAGTAATTTAGTGATGGATTTGACCAGAGCCTAAGATGTCATACTGTCTTGACCATGGCTGAACTTGCCTTCGAAAACAGGCATGGAGGACGGTTTCACCCACAGAAAAACAATTGCAGAGCAGACAAATCACAGAGTTCACAGACAAAAGAGGAGTTGAAGCATTTGGAATTCTGTCTTTTCAAGTTCTGATGCAATTGTGCTTCTCACCAAAGATCTCTTGGTACTCTTGGGTTACATTACCCATTGTATGTAATTGATAAGGGATTCCTTTTATGCTGTAATTGATTGCGATTGAAATTGGTTGCAACAATCAAGCAATCTTCTATACATTGGAGTGTAATTGAAAAAGGTTATAGAGAGCTATCAATGTCCGTAAGCATGTTTGGACATTCATTTGAATGTGTAGTGAGTCAATAAAGACCTCAAGAAGTCAAAAAACCTAAGTAATCAGCTAAGAGTTAATAGCTTGCAGAGATGATCTCTCACTCTTCTGAGGTTTCTACCCACATTGGGTTTTTCCAAGTCAAGGGCTCTGTTTTGCTCCATTTTCATGCTTGTTTATGCTCTTGAACTGTTGTTATAATCTTCCTCCTGAATGTTTGCATCTATAACTGGCCTGTTCTATGCATATTTGCATGATAAGCAGCAACTATATCAGTCATATAGTGATTGGAATGTATGAGATTTAGATTGATAAGACAAGTAGTGGAATATCCACACTGTTTACAAATCAAACATGCAATAGCCTGATGCCAATGCAGTTTTACCATCTTTGATCAGCAATAATTATCCTCAAATTGGACCAATATTGAAGTCAATCTTTTAATCCCTGTCTTGAATGCATCCAAAAAATCTGGAAAAAAAAATCTAAGTGCATTGTTATTCCCTAATATCTTTCAATCCCAATACTCTTCTGATTCAACACAATGATAAATTTTTTCACTATATTTTGAATCTCACAAAAAGTTCTCTCCACCTCAAGGCAGAAATTCAAGGTTCCTTGATGCACATCTCAACATCCAAAAATATTCTATCTTGGTTTCAGTAGTTTCTTAATTACTGTATATAATATTTCTTCTGTTTTCGTATTAATACGCTCATTTCTTCAAAAGTTGCATTTTCTAGTTTTTTTGGTACTATATTTTTGTTTGTTCTTGTAAGGCACAACAGATTGAAATAATTTTGGTATTGAAATTTGAAACTAAAAGACTTAAAAGAATGAGAAAAATCAACAAAACAAAATAGTTCATTTGTTAAAAAAAATGTAAGAAAAAAATCAAAAAACTTCAAAGAAACCTACCTCTTTTGAACAAATCTTGCTCTACGATCTTCTTGGCAACGAACGGAAACTTGCAAGTTCTTAGGAATAACACAACAATCAACTTTGAACAACCAACGATCAGCCTTCAAGTCTATTCAAGCTTGTGCAAGCAAGAGAGAAAGTTCAGCAATGGAGGCAAAAAAACTTGTTTTTCATTCACAAATTGTTAAACGAGTGTTTTTACCTATTTAGTGTGTTTGGAGGCAAAGATTAGGGTTGGAATGAATATTTAATTATTTAGAAGTCAATTGTTAGTCAAAACAATAATTAAAAAATACAAAAAAATGCACTTTTTCCGCAGCCTGGGCGTTTTGACGTCTAGATTTGTCGCAGATTCATCACGTATTCTTTTGGGCGTATCCTAGTCGAATCCACAATGGCGAATCGAATCCAAGGCAAATCCACAGACCAGATTTTGAATCCTGCCCGAATTTTTATTGTACCATACCCAAATTGCGAATCTGGTATGAATTGAATCGTATCCAAAGGCTAGGAGTGGCAAATCAGTAACTTAGGTTTCTAATCACCGGGGGAGAACCAAACTTAGGAGTAGATTCTTATACCCCACAATATTCCTTTGGTTTGCTCGTGTGAGTTCAACATATGATCATCTTCTTTAAATGCTTGACCATCTATAGCCTTTTGGCTTTGCATACAAAATCTCAACTTCATTGTTTATAGTATAATATCACTATTTCCAGAATGTTTATTTTTTCAATGAATAAATTCACGTTGACATTTTCATTTTATTTTTGTTTTTGTTTTTTTCCTTTTTAGTTTGGCTTTTCCTTTTGCGTTTTGGTAAGAGAATCAAAAGTGAAGATTGCTTCTGTACAGGGTACATAGCCAAATGGAATAAAATTATAAAACTAAGTCTAATATTTATATAAACACATCAACAACTTAATGTTCTATACCCGCAGTAGGTTCCAAAGCAAACTCAATGTTCTAATATTTATACAAACACATCAAGAAGTTAGCATTCTATACCGTGAGTAGGTTCCAAAGTAAACACAATGTCCTAAAATGTATACAATCACATCAACAGTCCTTGGTTCTAACTAGGCAGTAAAAATATAAATATGTATTTGCAAACTCAATGTAAAAAATATGCATATGCAAAACAGGCAAAGAATTACAGAAAACAAAAGGATACAATATATTCAGCTTAAACCATACTTCAAAGGAAACTGGAATAGCCATAATCAAATGAAAATTGTGCATATTTTGAACCATAAAAATTAGTAATTTTAATTTCCTTAATTACCTGCATTGGTTAAGAGTGTTTCCGTGACAATCCGCTTGCAAAGGCAGAGGATTGCAAATGCATTTGAGTAGCAGACCGGAGAGGAGCTAAATTCACACTTCCCGCATAACTTTGAGATGGCTTTAATTTATCCTGAGGCCAAGCTGATACTGCACGAGCAGAGCCCTGACTTTCTTGAGGAAAATCACCTGAGATGGACTTAGTTCTTCTCTCTGACTTGCTTCTTGAATGTGATCGTCTTCCATGCAATCTTATTGTGTTGTCATCAGAAATAGGAGAACCTTTACTATCCCCTGCAACTCCACCATGGCAATTTCCGACTTGGACAGATGTCCTGCTACTCTTAGACAATCTTATTCTACATTCATTAGCTTTAAGAAGATCTAGGGATGGTCGTTTCCTTTTGACTCCTCCTTGCTTCTGACTACTTGCCTCTCCAGGTTCTGGACTCTGTTGTCTACCAACAGGCTCAATAGGTTTATTGGAGCAGCTTGCTGCTTCTTCCTTTATACACTTGTCCACCCTATCCTCTTCACATCGATAATTCTCTTCTTCAATGACCACGGCAACTGTTTCTGCGAGTTTCTCCAAATTACCCACTTCTGATTGCAGAGGCTGACCATTCTCTTTCACAAAAGAGCTACTATAATTACAGACTGCAAGTTCTTTCAAAACCCTACCTGCATCTGAAGCCTTTTCGTCATAGTCAGAAAAAGGTACTTCTGTCACTGCACAATTACTTAAATGCCTGATATCAGCTTCTTCAATTGGCTTATGAACTGAAGGATCCTGATTCAGAGCAAGAAGACCCACTGATGATTCTGTCTCTGAGTGATCTAAGGTTTGTAAAAGTTTATTGATGGGACTGCCTACAAACTTACCACATGCACTTTGACTTCCAGGCTCTCTTTTGTCCGCAAGCTTCCCCCAGTTGACACTCTCTGACTTACTCTGTAGCTTCTGTTCCTGCTTCTTTAAGGATGGAATTCTCAACCGAGTTTGCTGCTTCGGAAGAACTGATCGGCGAGAATATGCCCCAGAGGAATCAGATACTCTGAGCTTTCCCATGCCTCTCTCACCCAAGGAGACTGTATTTCGAGAAATCCTGGGAGAACTATTGATTGCACGATGCAGTCGGCGAGCCAGTTCTTCATCATCAACAACAGACATTGTCCTTGACAATGTTCCTACCTCTTCATTCACTTCATTTTCCTCAATTTTGCTCTGTCTATCTAGAGCTTTATTTGTACCCTGCTTTGAAGAATGTTTACTTCTAAAAGTTGCTTTGATCTCCCTCTCCTCCCGGGCAACAAGAGCAGCTATATTCAAAGCCTCCTTTGCCACAGCAGCTGCCTTTACAGCCTCTGCCGCTTTTCTAAATGCAGTATCCTTGGCCACAGCCACAGCCTCTGCTGCCCTCGACACAACAGCCTTGGCCTCTGCCACAAGCTCCTCAAGCTCAAGAGGTGATTTAAACAACAAATCATTTTTCCTTAATTTATACTTAGCAATTCCCTCCCTCAATCCATCTTCAGCATCTACAATTTTCGACTCTGTAGTGCTGCAGGCCTCGGCAGGCTTGCAATTTTCCATCAACGTTTTCACACCTAAAGATTTATGTACAGACGACCCTGGATTTTTATCTACAGAAAATACAGCGTTTTCTCCTGCAGAGGCGCAGCCTCCAGCATTTGAATTGCAGGAAACAGCTAACCCTGAACCTAACCCTAATTCTCCCTTACCATGACCATCAAACCCTAACCCTAATTCTCCCCTATCCCGGACATCAAACCCTAACCCTAATTCTCCATTCTCCCGTCCCTCAATTCCTAACACTTCCTTGTCCTGGCCGTCAAACTCTAACCCTAACCCTAGCCCAGGCACATCAACTTTGCGGCCATTGCCTGCCACGTTTAAAGGCACCTTAAATTGTGTACAATCGCCGCATGCAAAGTACTTCGGATCGTAGCAAACACTACCAGAGGAGTCATGCTTACTAATGCAGTCGAAGTGCACGCGATGCTGGCACTTGCAGCAACAAAGAGTAACAGACAAATCCTTATCGTTCGTAATTCTCCCGCAACAATAACAACAAATCGCACCAGAATTCAGCAGAGCATTACACGAACTACAGAATGAAACAATCCTCGTGCCACTCTTCACTTTGACATAATCCCCGTCTTTGATGCCGCAGGTCGCACAGCATTCGTAACCCTTACAGTCCCGGCTTTCATCTTTCTTGGAAACCGCCTTCTCTTCCGCAGAGCAAAACCACCCGTTCTGCTTCAACCCTGCCAGCAACCTCTTGCGAGGAGGCAGAGACGCCCCGCCGTCCGATCGGCTGGTTTCCATCTCAGAAAACCACGCTCAATTCCTCACCAAACCATCTTAACCTCTCAAACCCTTAAAAACCCATGGAGAAAAAAAAAAAAAAAAATCTCTTCAACCCTAGGGAACCATTTTCAGACGAATAAAAACAGAACCCTGGCAGAAAAATTCACCGGCTGATGCCTGCAAATATTAACGTGTAGCCGCCTCGTCCGATCAACCACGCACAACACTTCCCACTTCGTCATCTCCACTTCTCAAAATCGCCTGCTAAATCTCCACACAAGTTTCTCGTTCCTCTTTCTAAACCAAACGTCCTGCGAAAATGTGTCATCATCCTCCATCTAATTTTACATTCAAATTAAAAAAATTACATTCACCACCTGTTGTTGCACCCCGTAAAAGTCCACGCCCAAATGATCCGTAGGGTCTTTCTGCCACGCGGCGGCTCGGGAGCGGATACATGCTAGTTATAGTATTTGCGAGAGTGTCAATAGACCATTCGTGCATGCCACGTCAGACGAATGTCTATCCCCAATGCATGGGATGACGTCATCAACACCGTACTCAATAAAAATACGTACCTACGGTGGGTCCCAAAACTCTCCCGGGAGTGTTACCATGTTGACAACATGACTGTGCCACGTCACCTCCTTGTCCACGAGTGTTTCATGGCCTAATCATCTTTGAATAAAACCATGGATAATAAGCCGAAATTTGAGGGTTGACCCTCCCTATCAAGCTTTTCTAGCGAGGGTTATCTATTTTGAGTTCCCTTGTAAATGCGAAAATAGATTTTATTATATATAATTTTTAATTTGTATTTAATAAAAAATCATTTGATATAATCTTTTTGTAAAAGAGAATTTAACTTAGGTTAAAATTTACATTATATCATGTGAGTTGGATTAAGGAAACGGAGAAAACTATAAATAAAAGAAAGGAAAAGAATAAAAATAGAAAAATGATTATAGAATAGAAATTTTGAAATGATAAAGAATCTAGAAATCAACTCGAGAAGTTCATTGGCTTGGACACCAGCTTATCATGGTATTGTTTTATTTTCATATTATCATTCAAGATATACATTGTAGTCCTCCTTTAACTTGTTGTTTGTAACAAATGCAAAACACGAGAATATACCCAAAATCTATATGGTGTTACATATAGGGATACAAGGATAACAATAGCAAACTACTAGGTATACCAAAAAATGTACAAAAATAAAGAAATCACTATAAAATATCAATTTTCAATCAAATATTCAAATAACAGTTAGGTTGAAAGCAACTTAAGTTAGAGAGCACCCAAACATGCTTAGAATAGTTAGCCTAGCGAGGCTCCTAAGCTTCAGTCAAGTATTTTGTTCATGGTGTATACTCTCATTAGAAATGACCATTTTCCATTTTGATTATTGGTTTTTAATTCTAATTCTAGAGGTGCTTATGTGACAATTTAATATACTTTCTGGTTTGCATTGTTAACATTTTTATTTCAAAAGAATTTGATATGCTAACTATCAATCACTTATCTCCATGGTGCTATGTTGAATTTTTTTTTCATCTCAGGTGTTGAATTTGTGTTCCAAAACTTCATTCACCAAATCTATGTTCAGAACTTCATTCAGTCAAATGTATCTATGCATTTTGGGGTAAGTCCACACCCTCTTCAAAAGCTCCCATTATGGCACAAGAAGGTAGGACGCTGGAAAAGTTGTGGACTTTGGCTTTACACTTGCCAATGGCATTTTCTTGAAAGCTTTTTGTGCATTTTCTTGAAAGCTTTTTGTGCATTTTCTTGAAAGCTTTTTGTGCATTTTTGCAATCATGGCATTCCATGAGTATTGAAGCATGTACCCTTGAGAATATTATTGGTTTCCCCTTATTTTGGATGTTCCACTTGTGGGACCTTATGTAAATAACATTACTAAAAAAAGTTTGATTTTATTTGAGGCCAATCTATGTACCGATAGATAAAGATTTATACATACATAAATATAATACTAGTTTGTAGAAATGGTGTATATATACATACATGTTGTTGGCAGATGGTCGGCGCTCCCCTCGAGATTCGTGACATGGCTTAACTACCTCTCATGGATCCGTTAACTCTCACAGTTGTATCAGGCATTAATAGGTTGATCTTTTGGTGCAACGATAATTGTGTTTCCAATTATTGGTATCAGAGCCAAAGGTGTCGGGTTTGAATCCCCACGGGCAATGTTGAGGGGGAGATTGTTGGTAGATGGTCAGCGCTCCCCTCGGGATTCATGACATGGCTTAACTGCCTCTCGTGGATCCGTTAACTCTCATAGTTGTATCGGGCATTAACAGGTCAATCTTTTGGTGCAACAGCAACTGTGTTTCCAACACATTTGTGTGTGCATATATATGGTATAAGATGTTTGAAACTTAATTTTGTGATCATCATGTTATCATGGAAGTTCCTTATGCTTGGGGCTTTTGCACAATATGGTTATTTATGCAAGTACAAAAGGTTTGCTATTAATAGCTCTGCCCATAGAAAGTAAAATTATTGTCTATACAAAAAACCCAATTTCTCTTCACTTCAAAGAACAAAACCGCCCTACCAGCATTTTGCAGGAACTTTAGAGCAACGTGGCCTTGTTATATATAATTTTTAATATTGTATTTAATAAAAAAATCATTTGATATAATCTTTTTGTAAAAGAGAATTTAACCTATTTTAAAATTTACATTATATCATGTGAATTGGATTAAGGAAACGAAGAAAACTATAAATAATAAAAGGGAAAGGAATAAAAATAGAAAAATTATTATAGAATAGGAATGTTGAAATGATAAAGAACCTAGAAATCAACTTGAAAAGTTCATTGGCTTGGACACCAACTTATCATGGTATTGTCCTATTTTCATATTATCATTCAAGATATGCATTATAGTCCTACTTTAACTTTGTTGTTTGTAACAAATGAAAAACTCAAGAACATACCCAAAATCTATATGGTGTTACACATAGGGATTCAAGGATAACAATAGCAAACTACTAGGTATACCAAAAAATGTACAAAATAAAGAAACCGCTATAAAATGTCAATTTTCAATAAAATATTGAAATAACAAGAAGAGAAGGAATACAAAACATGTATGCATTTGGAAGTCTTTAAACACTTGCATGCTAAGAAGGGGAGAAAGGGGTGGCTACTAAGGAGCTTGCCTTTGGGTCAAGCCCTTGATTTTCTCTTTCAACCTCCACAGACAACCAATAAAATGAGGAAAGATTGAAGAATGTGTGCTCTTAAATATTATGTGTGTCTAGGAATTTAAAAACAACAATAATAATAATAAAATAGATAGATCTATAAGATTAATCCTTGGTCTATGGACAAAAACACCTTAGTGTGTAGGGTAGGATAAAGGAGTTGATAGCTCCATAATGTTAAAGGAAACAAGGAAATATTAAAGAGAAAACAATGAGAGAAGAACAAAGAATAGCAAACTAATCTCCACAATGACAATAAAGGATGCTTATGAGGCCAAGGAGGTGCAAAAATTGCTAGAATGTTGTAATTTGATATGAGTGTAGTAAAATGTTATAGATTGCATTGGAGAGCTCAACCATGCACGAGGATTGAGAATCCAATCTTGAAAGAATGAGAGGGAATCTCAAATAGACATTCAAAATGTACATGTGATTATTGGACTTCTAAAACCTAGCATAGAATAGTTAAAAATAAATTTATGGAAGTTGAAGGGTCATTAGTAGGTCAAAAAATAGATGTATAATTTTATAGTCAAAGGAAAAAATCACGTCACATATGCATCCAAGTACAACACACTCAAAAAAATCACAAGATTGAAACAAAAACATAAAAATGAATGTAGGAGAACATATGGAAACATGTGAAACAAGGTTGAACATACAACAAAAACACAACATAGCACTGGGAGGGGAGCAAGTAAAAGGCTAAGGCTAGGCTACAATAATTCTAAAACATTCTACAAGAGGTGGATAATAAAGTGAAGCTAAAACATAATGCAATAACTGCAAAGTATGTAATTTTTAACATTACATTCCAAAATTTGATTATATTTTATGGTAAAAATTACTTACTATGGCTATACAACCATCAAATTTAGATCTTTGTGGGTATTATGGGATGTGTGGTTTTTTAAGTTTGAAGGTATTTTTTCTAGAAGAAGAGAAGAGAGCAAGAAAATATATATATATTTTTAGGAGGAATAATAAGATGGTTTTATGTAGTTATTTATTTAGATTTATTATTTAAATGTTAGCATTACAAGTATTTTTACCTAAATTTTGAATTAAATATGGACTAGTAATCACCTAGAGGTGTCATAAATATGGTTGATAGAATTTATAGTCTTTTTTGGCCAAACACCACATTCATCTTTCTATCTCAAACAAAGCCATAAATATTTGGCTATCATCTATTTGATAGTATTTTTAGGTGATGTGATAATATAAGAAACTCAGAAATAATTTAAAAGGTGTAATAATTTTAGAATTTTTGTGTTTATACATTTTAAAAGATTTTGATTTTATACATGAAAACAAAAAAATCTAATACTTTCATATTTACTAAAGTATTTTACAACTTTGATGAGACGAAATTATATATCTAAAATTCAAATTTACTTTAACTTCTATAAAATAAAAATAAAAAAACAAAATGTTTGTGCAAAGTAATTTGATTGATGTTTAAGAGGTATCTTAAATATTAAAAGAAAACGTAGCTCAATTTCTACATAACTAATTGATTAATCAATATGTCAAGTGAATGAATATCTTGTATTTAGTTTCAACAAGGAAATCAAGAGACCCTCATCAATAAACAAAATAGGTTGAAGATGGCACTTAATGCTTGCATGTTCTTAATAGTTTAAGGGTGGGCTCTCATTCAAGAGCTATTTTTATGGAGTAGGGGATCCCCTGAGGTAAAAAATGCTTCAAGATTAATTAAAATATTTTCCTAATAAATAAGAGTCCCTACATTTTAGTTTGTAAGTTTTGAATAGGTGCATTTGGGTGGGGCTAAAAAATTTCCAAGCCAACTAAGCATTTTTTCTAACACTTGTCAATCATCTAGAGTTTTTAGATTCTCACCAATTAATCCAAGAAAATTTTGGAGGAAATATTATTTATCTTTATATTTTTTAATATGTTTATTTGCAAATCGATTAGAGAGTAATGTACAAACCAAATAATAGCAGTAACAACACAAATACTTTAAATTTATCAACTATATATTTTTTATAATAAAATTTAGTTTATCGATTTATATTTTCCTCACTATTATTTCATAGAGATTATTGAATATAGGTTTATTTTGGAGGTTTTCCTCATGTATTTTTTAAATTTTGAATGTAAGAAAATTATGAATTAGTTGAAGTTATTTATGCTTTGAATAGCAAGTATCTAGGCACCAAGTTAAACTCTCCCACATAAAATAATTTTGCATATTGCATATTATTTTTTCATTCTTTTATATCTAAATACTCTATTGAATTAAATATGAAAAATAATAAAATTTGTGAGACCGCCAACTTCCTTAAATTTTAAACCTTAAAATTTTAAGCTTGAACTGCACTACAAAATTCGTGAGACCGTCCACTTTAAAATACTCCTAAAAGTATCAACAACACCCACTAAATTATTTTAAAGCCCCCTCCATAGGACTACAACCTAAGACACATAACATTAAATAAAGTACAAACAATTTAAAAAAATTTGTTACTTAACTCGAGGTTCCTTTTCCTATACCAAAAATTTATTACAAATCCAATCCACCATAAACTCAAAAGAAAGGTTGATAGTTGAAAAATAGGTTAATGTACAACACAACTTTGAAACTCTGAAGAAAAAAAATTCATGACAAGAAATATGTTAAATATATAAAGTCACAAACCTTAATTCAAAGGCCATATACAATTTTTATATTTTTTATATTTTTTAAACATGAAAGGGACCTTCATTTGAAAAATATGTTTCAAACCTTGGGTTGGACTAGAAAATAGAATCAATTTGTTAGGAGGTTGTTACAAGATCATAAATCTCAAAGCACATTTTCCAAAAAGTATGATTTTTTGAATATATTTAATCTGATTATTATTTTCTATTTTCTATTTTCTAGTGAACATAGGTTTTTCACCAAACATCAAGGTCTTTATTCCACACACATAGAATATTAGGTATTGGTGTCCTTGACTCAACAAAAATAAGTTAATTTAGGTATATACAAAAAAATATGTGGTATGGAATAAACCTATGTCTAAATTATAATTAATATTTTCAAAAATTAATAAAAAATAAAATATGTAACCAAAAATCATGAAAAAATATCTATACACTAGATATTAGTGTTACCAATCTATGTTTAAGAATTATAATTTTATTCTTTTTTTTCGTAAAATATTTTGCAATGTGAAATAAACATCACTTTTTAAAAATATTATTCTATAAAAAATAAGTAAAAATGGCGCAAGCAGAGAGGCAAATAAAAACTTGGGTAGACAATGCGAACAAGGAATGGCCAGTACAAGGAGTAGAACGTGATCACGGGAATAACCAATGGCAAAACTCATGTTGGTTTGGAGATGTGTCGAATCATCTGTGGGGAAAGAGATAATATGGTATGATGAAGCAAAAATATGACCAAGGTGATGAGGAATGATCATGGCCAATAAGCGGACAAATGGATCATTGTCATAGATAAGGACCAATATGGTAGGGAGGATCATAACAAAATTAATTATAATAGCTTCTAGGAAAGGGAAGAATGGAGGTGGCAAGAGTCAATAGTAGGGGGAAGATTGGGAAAAAAAAGGAATGGAAAAATAAGAATGGAGAGGTAGAGGATGGGAGGTGAAGTAAATACGGGTGGGGAACAAGTTGTAGTAATGAACCCCCACTTGAAGATAAGGTTGGTGGTGAAACAAAACCTAATCTATGAAGAATGGGTATGGCTGGAATAGGCAACAAGAACACAAAAATGGAGGATGCAAGATGTGTAAGGAACCACCATGGATAAGAAATCAATAGGTGTCAGGGAGAAATCAGATGCAACACTAGAAAGGGAGAAGTACGGGGGAGGAATTCATCTTGCGTAGGAAAACAAAGAAGAGTGGAACATAGTCTCGAAACTACAAAGAGGTCAAGCAAGAAGAGACCTAAATCGCTAATTTGGTAAGTATGAAAACCCTAACCCACTCGGTAAATGTTTATTTCCCCAATTGGGAAATGCAAGTCTAGAGGAAACAATTTTTTTTTTTAGATTGCAAGAATTGATCGGGTATCCATCCCCCTATAAACTGCAATGCGCCTGGTAAAAAAATTTCATGTGACTGATGGCACTGGCATGACACACCCTCCGATACCACTGGTTTTGAGGGAGACTAGACCTCGTGACCTCTTGCCTACAACAGGATGCTTTTAGCCAATCGAGTTAGGCCCCCTGCCCCAAGTCTAGAGGTAACAATTGAAATAATGAAAGAAGTAGCATTTTTCTTAAAATGGGGTGGGGAGTGGCCAGCAATGGAGAGGCTAAGAAATTGGTGTGACAAAACAAGGATAGCAGAATAAGCCTAAAATCTCTAACAAATGGATTCTACTTAGTAGAATGCTCAAAAGGTAGGGTTAAGAGGTAAATATTTAATCAAGGACCCTATATGATGGGGGGAACTGGACTATACATAAAGGATTTAGAACCAGCTTTTAATCCTCTAAAATAGTTAATAGAGGAAATTTCCATATGGTTAAGATCATACAACCTACCATCAGAATATTAGGGCTTGAAAACTCTGCAAGAAATAGGTAATTGATTGGGATCATTCATCAAGTTAGATGAAAACCTAGAGGATAGGAACTACATAATATATGCCCAGATTTGCATAAATATCAAACATGTCCCTACCTTGCCAGAGGAGATAGAAATCACAGCAAAATGGGTTGTATAGAGACAAAAGGTGGAGAGAGAGGACAAAATAAAAATATGTCTAGAATGAAAATCGAAAGTGCATGAAAGGGAGGAATGTTGGAAGGAAAGGGAGAGATACAAATAGAGAATCACAAAATTAGCCCTACTATAATAGAAGAAGAAGAGGGTGAGAGGATGAAGATAATAGACTCACTAATAGAACATGAGGAAGATAAAATAAATCAAAATAAAAGAGAATCCCAAACAGAGGAAGGTAGGGAGAATCAAGCCAAGACAAAAAGAAGGAAGATGGTGAGGTGAGAATCACCCCACTTGGCTCACACATGGGAATGGAAGAAAGGGAAACAAAGACAAGGAATTAGTAGAGCTAATTGAAAAAGGGTTTAGATTAGAAGAGGAAATGATAGCAAAATGAAACAATGGAATAGAAAGGGAGGAGGAAAAGGATGATGGAGAAATTTCAGAGATAGATTCAAAGGTGGGCAGTGAATTTGAAGAAGATGAAGAGGGTATATTGGAAGAAAGGATGATTGAGCAATTACAGTCAAAGATACAAAACCAAAATTGGGAGAAAAGGGGAAAAGGGGTAGAAATTCAACCAAAGCAATGCTAGAACTAGCAGGAAATGCTAAGGGACAAATGAAATTAAAATCGGGGAAGGGAGTATCCCTTCCCAGCTCATAATGAAGTACATAACATGAAATGTTAGGAGCATTAATGCCCTTAACAAGGCATTAATTCCCCTAATAAGAGGTGCATGGTCAAGCACAAAATTGACCAATCAAATGTAAAAATAGTAATGTTGCAATAAATCAAGGTGACAAAGGAGGAAACAACAAAGTTGATGGAAAGGTGGAGGTAATGGAAAGGATGCTTTGTGGAAGTAAGAGGAGCATCGAGAGGCATTAGAATAATATGGAATTACAGGCATATAAATGTGGAGTCAATAGTAGATGACGAGAATTGGCAATTGTTAAAAGCCAAAGTAAGTTGGATGCAGGAGGAAATCTTTGTGATTAATGTGTATTGGCCAACAAAGACAATGACAAAAAGGGATTTGTGGGAAAGGTTGGAAAATATCATATTAGGGTAGAGAATTATAATAGGGGAGATTTCAATGCTACTTCGTCGAATATGCTAATTTGAGAACATATGGCTTAGGGAATGATCTAGGACATCCTAAGCGAAAGAGCTATCCACATTAACCAAAAATATTTCATTTCAAGTTTTTTTTCAATTTGGCATTTGTTCTCAAAATGTAGTTCAATTTAGTTTCGGTTGGCGATTTGACAACAATTGATTGACATTGTTAACATTGATTGTCAAAATGTCACACATTGATTTTAACCTCTTTTAGTCATTTTGTTTTTTCAATATTTGAAGGATTCAATCGTTTGGTTATAATCATTAGTTTTAATTGATTTCAAGAAAGATAAAAAAAGTTTTACACAGTTAAAAGAGAAACAGTTTAAAATGCAAAATGCATTTTTTTAATGTAAAGAATATAAGGGAATCCATATTAAAATCAGATGGAAGAATAAATTACAAATGGTATTAATGGGTAAAGAAAACCAAGGGCCTTGCCTTATCATATGCACGAGGAGAAGAAAATTGAAGGGATGTTATGGCTATGGGAAAATGTGGTAATAAAAACCAATAATAAAATGCACATAAGTGGTGCCATATAAGAGAGGGGGGCACAACATCATACAAAATACAAAGGAAATTCCTTATTTGATGCCAAGATAAAAGTGTTTTATGCAGGTCGCAACATATTGAGGGGTTGCATTTGAATGAAACATGGGACTGAGAAAGTCATTTAAATGCATACACCAAAATGAAGGTCGGTTGAGGATATGGGGTGCAAAATATAATGAGTAAGGGATACATCGAATGCATGGGTAAAGAAGGATTTGTTACATATATTGAATTCAAATAAAATAATTAAAATTGAACATTGATTTTGTAGGGTTGTGTTGAAACCAAGAATGTTGAGTAAATTAAATGCTTAGAAATTAACAGGCTCGAGCAACTTGTGATGAAGGCTTACAAACAATTTTAATGCAAAGTGAATATATTGAGGATGCACCTATACCAGGTGAGGCAACTAAAAATATAGGAAGGAGGAAAGTGTAGGG
Source organism: Sequoiadendron giganteum (assembly GCA_007115665.2). NCBI lineage: Eukaryota > Viridiplantae > Streptophyta > Pinopsida > Cupressales > Cupressaceae > Sequoiadendron > Sequoiadendron giganteum. The sequence goes on along the minus strand of CM021107.1, from coordinate 18,144,312 downwards.
GCATGTGTAGAAGGTTGGTGCAGAACTGAGTCAAGAAAAAAGGTCACACGTAGGGGGGGAGTCAATGGGATTAAAGGCCAAGTTTTATTGCCATTTGTGTGGGAAAATTTCATTAGAGGAAGGGAATTGATGGTAGATGGCTTGCATGTAGTGGAAAGAGCCACACATGATGAAATTGCAAAGAGGTGTTACTAAGGCATGAACATTGGAAGGGAGTGCACAAAGAATGGAGTGAGTCTTAGAAGAGACATGAGAGTGCAGAGGTGATTCAACAATTGAGGTCATGAGATGGATAGGGGAAGGTGAAAGAGAGGTGCTTAATACATAAGCTAAGATTGCTAGGCATAAGCGTCTGAAACCTTGCTAAGCAGAGATTGTGATGTTTTGTAACTTGGAATTGGTTAATTTAATTCAAATTTCTTTTAGTCTATGTAACTGAATTGTTTGGTTTTGAATGATCAGTAGATCAAATTTGATTATGGAATAAAGTAATAGAATATTGATTTCCTGATTATTGCCATAGTATTTTGTTGTTATTCTTGGGAAGAGTGTTGTTTGTTTTTGTGAACAAGTTGTGTTTGAGAGGAGCTAAGGGCATCCTGACTGCATCAAATGGTATTAGAACTAGAGGTTCTGAGCGTGTGGATAGATCACCAAATGTGAGGTAGTCCACACCAAGACATGTGGGTGGAGAGGGAAGTGAAAAGAGGTTTTGAGTGCATAAGCAAATCATCTAGTGTGAGGTAGCTTATGCATGACCTATGGATAGAGGAAGCATGATTAAAGAGGTCAAAAGTATCGTTGCAAGTGTGTGAAGTTCTGAATGATTGAGAGCTGGAAAGTGCAAGGAAATTGGTGTGGTAGTGACAAATTACATTAGACGAAGTGGGTCATGGATGTAAATGCAAGGTAGATTGCAAGTTATGCATCGTGAAGAGGTTACAAGGGTTGAGTTGCAATGAAGACATGCCAAGAGTAGGCATGGAGAGAAGAAGAGGAAGTATTTGGCAGAGGAGGTCAGTTTCACAGTAGACATGAGTCCACGAGGGAGAAAGGGGTGCAACAGTAGAAGAGGTAACTTTTTGCATGAAATTTAGCGATGGAGTTCACTACAAATTGTTCAAAATCTCGAAGGGTGATTCCATCACCCAACTCCACCTTTGTGATCCTATGCTCACAAATTTATTGCCCAACTTGTCTAATGTAGGAGCATCCCGGGTGAAAGAGCTATCCACATCAACCACAAATATTTCGTTTCAAGTTTTGTTTTAATTTTGGTGTTTGTTCTCAAAATGTAGTTCAATTTGGTTTCGATAGGCGATTTGATGATGATTGGTTGACATTGTTATTGATTTTCAAAATGCCACACTTTGATTTTAGCCTCTTTCAGTCATTTTGATTTTTCGATATTTGAAGGATTCTCTCATTTGGTTATAATCATCAGTTTGAATTGATTTTAAGAAAGATAAAAAAAGGTTTACATAGTTAAAAGAGGAGCATTTTAAAATGCAAAATGCATTTTTTTTAATGTAAAGTATATGAGGGCGTCCATATTAAAATCGGATGGAAGAATAAATTACAAATGGTATTAGTGAGTAAGTGAAACCAAGGGCCAAACCTTATCATATGCATGAGGAGAAGAAAATTGGAGGGACACTATGCTTGTGGGAAAATGTTGTAATAAAAGCCAATAACAAAATATGTAGAAGTGGTGCCATATAGGAGAGGGGGTGTGACATCAAGCAAAATACATAGGAAATTCCTTATTTGATGCCAAGAGAAAAGTGTTTTATGTAGGTCGCAACATATTGAGGGGTTGCATTTGAATGAAACATGGGACTGAGAAATTCATTTAAATGCACACCAAAATTAAGGTTGACTAAGGATATAGGGCACACAATATAATGAGTAAGGGCTACATTGAATTAATGGGTAAATAAGGATTTGTTACATATGTTGAATTCAAACAAAAGAATTAAAATTGAATGTTGATTTTGGAGGGCTGTGTTGAAACCAAGAAGGCTGAGTAAAATTAAATCCTCAAAAATTAATAGGGTCAAGTAGCTTGTGATTAGGCTTACAAACAATTTTAATGCAAAGTGAAGATATTGAGGGTGCACCTGTACTGGGTGAGGCAACTAAAAATATAGGAAGGAGGAAAGTGTAGCGGCATGTGCAGAAGGTTGGCACAAAACTGAGCCAAGACAAAAGGTCATGCATAGGGGGAGTCAATGGGATTAAAGGCCATTATTTCCATTTGTGTGGGCAGATTTGATTAGAGGAAGGGAATTGATGTAGATGGCCTACATGTAGTGGAAAGATCCACACACATGATGAAAATGCAAAGAGTTGTTGTTGGGGCATGAACATTAGAAGGGAGCGCACAAAGAATGAAGTGAGTCTTACAAGAGACATGAGAGTGCTGAGGTGATTAAGCAATCGAGGTCATGAGATGGATAGGGGAAGGTGAAAGAGGGGTGCTTAATACATAACCTAATATTGCCATGCATAAATGTCTGAAATCTTGTTGAGCAAAGATTGTGATGTTTTATAACCTAAAATTGGTTAATTTAATTCAAATTGCTTTCAGTCTGTGTAATTGAATTGTTTTGTGTTGAATGATCATTAGATCAAATTTGATTGTGGAATAAAGTAATAGAATCTCGATTTCCTAATTATTTCCATAGTAGTATGTTGTTATTCTTGGGCAAAGTGTTGTCTATTTTTGTGAACAAATTATGTTTGAGAGGAGAGAGGAGCATCTTGACTGCATCAGGGACAAAGGCTTGTATGAAAAGATGCAAGTATGGTGGAGTAGGGAGATAGATTGCAAAGGTACACACATGTATCGACTCTCAAGGAAACTCGTATATCTAAAAGCACAACTAAGGGAACAAAATAAACTTGCCTTTAAGAACATATTCTTAGAAAAAGAGAGAGTAGAAGGCTTGTCGAGTCAAGTGAATGAAAAGGTAATGAAGGATGGAATGAACTTAGAATATTATGGAAAAGAGAAAGATTTGTTAAATCAATACAATGATATTTTGGCAAGGGAAGAGATCTTTTGGAAACAGAAAGCCAAGGAGACATGACTGAAGGAGGGGGACAAGAATACTAAATTCTTCCATAATACCACTAAAGATAATAGAAGCCGTAATTGAATCACAGAAATATCATGCTCAGATGGGAGGGTGCTAACAAGAGATAAGGTGATTGGAGAAGAAGCAGTAAGGTTTTTTGAGCAATTACTGAATAAAGATTAAAATGGAGAGGAATTAGCAAGAGAATAATTTCTAGAACGCATCCCCAAATTAGCAAATAAAACACAAAATAAGATGTTGTAGAAGGAAATAGATAAGGAAGAAGTGAGGAGAGAGACGTTTTAATTAGGTAAGGATAAGGCACCAGGCTTGGACAGATTCCTTGCAGGATTCTTTCAAACATTTTGGGAGATTTTTGGGGATGACCTTACAAACACAAATGAAGAATCAAGGAGAAATAAGTTAGTGTTGAAGGACATAAATAATTTTTTTCTAGAACTAATACCAAAGAAGCAAAAAATGGAAACAATGGATGATTTCAAGTTCCCATCTCTCTATGCAACATAGTGTACAAAGTGGTGATGAAGGTAATATCAAATAGACTGAAGGAGATACTAGCAATCGTGATATTGAAAGAATAGTGGCTTCACTCTAAGTAGATCAATTATGGAGGGAATAATCATTTCTCATGAATCCATCCATATAATTCGTAAGGCAAAAGTTGAAAGAATGATAATCAAATTGGATATTTAGAAAGCATATGATCAGGTTAATAGAAAATTCCTAATTCTGGAAAAAATTGGTTTTTGTAAGGAATGGTTACAATAGATTCAGAGTTACATTTTGGGTCTGAGATTCTCTATCTTAATCAATATTTCTCCAAATGGTTTCTTTTATTTAGCTAATGGTTTAAGACAAGGTGATCCATTATCTCCATCCCTCTTCATCTTAATGACAGAAGCATCGGGGAGAAGTATTAAGTCTATTGTCAAAGGTGGAAGATGGAAGATGGAAGGGCATCAAAATTACACTAGGTATGGCACCAATCACTCATCAACAATTTACAAATTATACCATGTTGTTCGGGGAGGAAAACCACAAGGAGGCAATGGTAATAAAAAAGGTACTAGATAATTAATGTTTAGCGTTGGGATAGAAAGTGAATTGGAGAAAATCATATGTATTCTTTTCATCACCAACCTATGAAAACAAAGAGAGATTGCAAGGATTATAAACATAAAGGTGCCAAAGCTACGAGGAAAATTTCTTGGATTACCACTCTTTGTTGGCTTGAATAGATCCAACCTATGAGAGAAAATGTTAGATAAATTTAGGAGCAAAACAGGCATGTGGAAGGCAAGATGGCTTATGGCTACAGGGGAAAATTATAATGATTTGGGTTGTTATAGCGACAATTACAAATTATACAATGTCATGTATGAGAATTCCAAAGAAGGTAGGTGTGATCCATCCTTGATCAAACCATGAGACATTTATTTTGGAACAAAAGTAAGGATCAAAAAAGATTCCTTTGGTTGCATGGGATAGTATGCCAACCCAATTCTCGAGATGATGTGGGGATGAGGAAGTTTACTATCAAGAACATGGCATTGGGAGCAAAGATGGTATGGAGTATGTATAGCAATTGAAACCAAAAATGGGCCCGAGTGCTCCAAAATAAATATCTCGACTCCCCTTTCCCAACAAGGATTCTTTCAGTCATGGATCCTCCTGCTGGATCTTCAATTTGAAATTCCATAGTGTCATGTAGAAGTATCATAACTAAGCATGTGACTTGGAACTTAAATAATGGGAGAAGGGACTCATTTTGGTAGGATTCATGGTGTAAGCACCTAAATTTGGCCACTCCCATATGGTCAAATTTATCCTTTAATTCTTCTATCTCGTTCACATATCCATATTAATTAAATAATTTGTTATTTGGTTAATATTTATCCTATTCCTAACAATCCTTAAATTTTTTAATTACTTAATTAAATACTTTATCACTTTCCTCTCTAAATTAAATAAATAGACCAAGTTATTTAATTTAGTCACAAGAATTTTTTTTTTTAATCCATTTCTCTCTCCAAATGTCACATCCTCCATAACCTTCTTCTAATCTTGATTAACTTGCTTATCTTGTCATTAGGATGTGCACACCCCTAATCTTGTAATTAGTGTCACATCTTCCATAAAATTCCAATTGCCTCTAATCGCATCATTAGTCTATCTAATCACTTGCACAATCAATAATCATGATTAATTAATCCCTAGCCTAGGCCTCTTGCCAATTATGGTATGGGTACTTGGGTCGACCCTCTTAAATTCTTTCTCCTTTGGGTGAATCTCTCCCCATCCCCCAAGGAATTTTTAATTTATTTTTATCTTCCCAACATGCCCATGTGGAATTTTTAATTCCACTTATCCCCCCAAGACATCCTATGTGGAATTTTTAATTCCACTATATTCTTCCTACAACTTGGGAGGAATTAAAAGGTAATTTTTAATTGACTTCCCACATCCCCATGTCCTTACAAGAGGAATTTTAAATTCCCCTTGTTCTTCCCAATGTCCTTTTCTAAAAATCTAGAAGGATTTGACTTGCCACATCCTTCCATCATTTGAGGAAGGATAAGACAAGTCAAGCCTTTTCCTCTCCCCCAAGGTACTTGCAAGTACCTCCACATGTCACACACCTCATCTCCACATAACCATTCCCTTTCCACCTAGGACTCCACATGTCTTCACCACATAAGTTGAGATGCCTTGAGGCATCTCAACCATTGATCTTTTAAACCTAGATTCAATCCCAACCCTTCATTTTATCCTCTCCAAATTTGCTAAATACTTAGCCAATTTTCATTCTCACAACACTTATGCAATTTTCACACACACTCTTGCATTCAAGAATCACCATTTTTGCAACTCTTGAGCTTGCATTGTGCACTTTAATCCATCTTCACCATTATCATGACATCTCTTTCATAATCATATCCACTTTCACATAGGTCTTAAGCCATTTTATCGAGTAAGTAGCACACAAATATTTTATCTAAGGGCCAACCAAATGAGCAATTTGAGCAAGGTAAAGGTATTGTTTTTTGTTCTTTATTTCGCTTGAATTAAACTAGGCTCATCATTGAGGTGTTACTTGTGTTTTTACTTTTGAATTTCATTGTTGTGTTTGCATTTTAGATAAGAATCTCACCTGCACACACATGGAATGGGCACAAAGCATTAGACAAATCTCAACAGATGAAGGATTTAAAAGCAGTCTGACTAGATCAATGGGGGCCCAAAGTTGAGAATTATGTGGAAATAAGAAACTCAAATGAAATGGTGGAATGGAAATGGAAATATTTGGAAGACATAGATGCCCTGATCAAGAAAAAATCCCATTAGAACAAATCCTTAGAGACGGGCCAATCTAGTTGTCTAGGGAAGAAGATAAAATTGTATGGTGCGATGGAAAGTTTGGGAAGTATTTGGTGAAGCTGGGTTATAAAATACAAGAGGCCAATATTAGCAAAGAATTTTGGACAACCCACCTCATGTGGAGTAACAATTTTTTTTCCAAAATTAGGGTTTTTGCTTGGGATTCACTACATAACAAAATTTTGACAGGAGATAAACTAATGAAGATAGGCTATGTAGGACCAAATAGGTGCAGCATCTGCAAAATGAAGGAGGAAATTGTGAATCATTTGCTCCTAAAATGTAGCATGGAAGAAGCTTGTTGGCATATTCCAATGAGAAAATTGGGGTGGCAGAGTCCACTTCCAAAAAAATTGAAAACATTATTCAATATGTGGCCCATCCTCAATAAAGGTTCAGTCTTTGGTAGCTTATGGGTTTGTTCACCATCAATCATTATCTAGGGAAAATGGAAAGAGTGTAATAGAAGGATATTTTAAGATAAATAAATGAGTATGGAGCAACTATGGTCAAAGATAAAGACAAGCATAATTGAAACCACAAACAGTGTAGCATAGTCCCAAAACTTAAAAAATAGTAGATTCACAAATTGGATGATTTAATGAAGAAGCGATGAGTGAATCTTTGCATTCCCCCCATTTATGGGGCTAGGGAGGTTAACCTGCCCAAAAACATAAGAAAGGACATTAAATGGAAGCCACCAAAAAAAGGATGAATCAAAATTAACTTTGATGGGGCTACGAGGGGCAACCTGAGGATAGCAGGAGTAGGTTCTGTAGAAAGGGATCATGAGGGGAAGATCTTAAGCATGGTAAGTAGAAAGGTTTGAATAACTATGAATAATAATGAAAAATTCCAAGTGGCTCTATTGGGTCTAATAGTGGGTAGAAACTGAAAAATATTATAAGGTTCATTTGGAAGGGCATTCACAGTTAGTGGTGAATGCAATACGAATGGGGAAAATGCCTAATTGGAAGCTGGAAAAATGGCTTGTATAAATTAAGGAGATTTTAAAAGGGTTCGGTAAAATCACAATAACACACGTTTATCGGGAGGGAAACAACTTGGAAGATGACGTTGCAAAGACTGTGATTGAAGTGACATAACAGGAGATAGATATTGTTTCAATGATGGATTAGCAAGCTTTCTATTGCCAATTTGGAGGATCACATGTGCTCGATCGTGTTAACCAAAGAGAGACAAGATGTTGAGAATAATGGATCATTAAGCTTGTGGATGAGAGGACTATCATAACTCTAAGTAATCATAATCCAAGGGCTATTTATTGAAGAACATGTGGTGAATATTGTATTGTAACAAATGACGAAACCATGAATACTTACATTTGCATGGTTGCTAAAAAGTGATAAACGACTTTCTATGATGATGTGTTGGAGAGGATATTTATGGAGATATTCAAGACTCAAGCAGGGGTGGTGTTGCATGCAATAAGGATGGTGTTGGGTGATGAGTATCTGAGTGAAAACGACCGCTATTGAGTCAACACATACATTGCATCTATGTTCCTGGCAATGCTTCTAGACGTGAGAGAAACAAAGGAGTAGTGGGTGAGGTCACGATGGTATAGAGGCATGAAGGGATATTTGTATCGAGCCATTCTCGAAAGGGGAATTTTCCTAATGGTCGACCTGCTTTAAAATTTTGTAGTGTGGAGAATGGAACCTTGTAGCAGTTTTAAATATGGGGCAAAAACATGAATGTGGCTGGGAGGAGGAACTTGATGAGGAATGGTATAAATTTCTTGAAGGGGTGTCTGCACGATGTGACAAGAAGAGACGTGAATTGGGCCTTTTCACTAGAGCAGGAGGATGACGTCAAAGCGATGTAGCAATTAACATATGGGCGTATGTAAGGTGTATTGAGGATAGTAGTATAGGTAATATGTAATTGTATCATAATATAAAATGTCTAAGCCAATTATGTAATGTAGTTGGTTCTGTTTTGAATGAAAACTCTACATATTATCTTGTTAAAAGGTTATATATGTAGCATTTTTTTCTATCAATATATGGGTGTGGCCCCATAGTGCCATGTTAACATATAAATGTAGTGTAGAAAATGTACACCTTTACATTTTCATACTATGTTTGCATCCCCTTAATTAATTGGTCTTAATTAAGATTGTAATTGCCTAAATTATGCATTCCAAAGCCTTATTATTCCCATTTTCCGAAAGGGACACTTATATTAAATAATTGTCATCATTAATTTAAATACACTTTATGAGAGCATTCCTATAAAAAATATTATTGTCAAGAGCATTGAAGAGAAAATTTATTAGTCATCTACAACAACAATCAAGATCATAACATCATGTCAAGATTCATGTGTGTTCATATCATGTTTCAGAGCTAACATTGTGATGTAGGTTTCAAGCATTCAAGCATCAAATCAAGTAATCATTCAAGCCAATTCAAGCAAGATCCAATCCTTAAAGTGATGTGTTGGACTTCAGTCCTCTAAGGGTAGCCATTAAGGGTTTGGTAAGTTGTGGCATAGCTTTGTTCATTCATCATTGTTTCATCATTAAGGTTTAATTTCCAAACCGGAGTTTGACCAAGGCAAACCCCTATTCACCCAAAAATGAACATTTTTTCTTCTCTTTGTATGTGTAGATTTATAGGTGAAGGATTGAAAATCAATCAAAAGAGCAATTTTGTAAAGTTGTCAAAGTTGTCATCAAATTTTTCAAGCTACAAAAACTCACCTATAGATTTTATTTCTGGATTTTCGACAATCAAACCTAGAGAAATTAGAAGCTTAGATCTAAGATTGAGGATTGTAAAAGTAGATTTTTGACCCCTGTATAGAGACCCATTCGCCCTAAGGTGAATCTATCCTTCAACAGTGTTTGAAACCCACTTTTGGTGCCAGGTACATACCACTCCACCCTTCTCAGATTTTCTTATAACTTGTTTATATTTCTATTATCATAATAATTTGCATTTCAAGTATTAGTTCGTACAATTGATTTTGTTAATGCATTTAAATTTATCTCCCAAAACAACCAATAAGTCATTTTTGTCATAAGAAAACAATAGATCCTTCCTAATAGGGTTGACTCACCTCAAGTTTGAAAGTCAATTCTATCTTTGGGAGATCTCTTTTTCTAATGAAATTAGGGGAAAGATGTGTTTGAGGTGTCCCTCTCCTTGTCAACCCTTCCATTTTAGGGTTCTCTCTTTCTCTCCCATCTTCACTTTTTTCGATGTTTCATTTTGGTGAACCCGACATTCTTACACTATAAGCTTTCTAATTTGGTAGTCCTTCAAACCCTGGATCTAGGATTTGCATTAGTTTTCATTGCATCTCGTTTAGGGTTTCAAAATTGCATTAGTTTCATTTAGGGTTTTAAAAGTGCATTTTACATCCTTTAAAATCTTTAAAAACCAAAAATTTGCATACATATTGCATTCACTTTATATAGTATTCTGCATATTAGTATTTTTCAATCATTTACATCAAAAAATTCAAACAAAATTACATCTAAAAATTTGTCATTTTACTTGTTATTTTCCATCAAATTGCATTTACATCTAAACATAAAAATTTGGAAATTTGTAATTGAAAGTATCTATTTGCAAGCTAAAACAAAGATCTTAAACATCAACTCAGAAACTCAAACTTTTTTTTTTTCAACCCCTGTGCAAAGACTCATTCACCCTAGGGAGAATATGTCCTTTTATAGGTCATTTTCCAAATTTTTGAGCATCAGTTTCTCTCTGTCTATTTTATATCTTCTTGTTTGCAGATCTCAATTTCTATTTCTGTAATTATAGTTTTTTGTAGTTGTTTGCATTCATATCAATTGGTCAAAACAAGTGCATTGTTCAAAAATAAAATTTACATTCAAAAGATATCATTTTCAACTTATTGTATTCTAAAATCAATAAATCCTTATATGTTAGATATGAAAAATTGCAATATCTTTTACATACTTGCATTGTGTGTCCTATTTTTGGGTGTTTGCTACATTTATTTACTCTTTTGGTTTGGTGAAACTTGTATGAATATTACAACCTGGTGTCCTATTGCTAATACTTCAGTGAGATATAGTTTGAGACTCATGGCATCCTGTGTCGGTACATCCGCTGTGGATCTTGGGTTTTCTCACTCATAGTTTCGACACTAATTAACCCATGTTGAAATCCATACCTGATATAGCATGTCCCATGACCTCCAATCCCAGTGATGTTGAAACCATTGTTGCTCATGCTCCTCAAGCGAACTTGCAAAAAATGGATAAAGCCTTAGAAAAATATCA